>VNJR01006961.1:0-31072 GCA_008042585.1 Drosophila punjabiensis
AACAAGAATGGTGGAAATAGAAAATGGGAAATGGAAGGAGGGAAAGCTACTTGCAGCTGTCAGCAAGGTGAGGGTAGGCGCACAGCGGAAATCGATTTGTGTGCGATTTGTTTTGGTTTCGCCTTACTAAGTATTCCCTCACCACTCCCTCTCCTCCAGTACCTTCCACTTCCTCAACTCCCCTTCCCTCGCATTAATGGTCAACTATAATTTCGGAACTATTAATGACTGTGACATGGCCTGCGACTCCGAGGACTGTTTGTGTTTTCGTGTTCGGGGATCAATGAATTTGTCCCGTCGCACTTTGGCCTCCAACTATTAATCATAGAGCAAGCCTGGGGGAGGTTCTGCTCCTGGGGTGAGGCGAGTCAGTCCCCCTCGGAGTTTCATTAATGGATTAGGCAGGAAAGACACTGGAACTAGACTTCGACTGGACTTACCCATCAGTTTCATCACCTCGTGGTGGCTGATGAAAATGTTCAGATAGCCGCTGACCGACGTCGTCCGCCAAGTGAGGACCGCGAGGCAGAGGAGCAGTGGGAGGATCGGCGGACGGCGGCCCATGGTGATGGCTGTGCTTAGTGGGTTCTGAGAGGAGTCAATGAATTGTCAGAGCATGTGTCGCCCAGGGTGACGAGCATTTCCACAGCCCCACTTCCTCCCGAATCCTGCTCTGTGACTCTGTGACAGCCAATCTCAATGTGTGGCCATTGATGCGTGTCCTTGGGTGGGAGTTCGTGCGTGGGTGGAGGGGTTTCCGGGTGAAGTTTTGCCGCTGCTGCTGATTTGAATTGGACCTGCTTTTGGTGATGGTTGTCAGCTGCTGGTGCCACAAACAGAGCGCTCTCCGAGAAGCGTTAAAATCAAATTCCAACTGCTAACTGTTCCGGCTGGGGAACGGAGGGAGTTCTGTCTACCAAATTTGGGAACTTTTTAGCCTCGGCTTCCGGCTGTTCCCCTCTGTCCAGGCTCTTTTGGAACAACTTTTGCAGTTTTGTTTTGCTGCGGTTGCCGCTGCTCTTCCTCTGCTGGAGTTGTGCTGGTGCCTCCGCTTCCTCCGGCCTCATGCATCGGTGTGTCCGTATTTGGCCCAGACTGGTTTGGTTGGCTTTTATTGGCTGAGCTCCTGTCAACTTCACCCTGGTCTCTCCACCCCTCTCCTTTTTCGTGTGTTGTTTTGTGGCTATCGCTTGTCACTTTGTCCACGTCTGGTCACTGGCTCCTCCTCACTCCTAGCTCTTTCCTTTCCTGATTCTCCTCGTTAAAGTCCAGATCCTGTTGAATAGAAAGTGATTTAGTTTAGTGCAAATCAGGCTGTAAAAAACGGAAGGAGACAAAGTCACCCAATGGTGTATTTGAGGATTAGGAGGAGTCCTTGCACAGAGTGTGTTGTGTGGTTCAGTGGCACAAACAATTTGTAAAAGCTAAATAAAAAGTTTCGCCCATGCAAAAGTAATTAGAAAGTTGCCGGAAGATTAACGGCTCAAGGGTGCCTAGACAGATCCATCCAAGCCTCCGTCAGGATTCACTTACGTCACACACGAGCCGAGTCGGTGGTGGCAAGCGGCGCTTTAATAAATTCGAGGTAATATTTATGTGTTTGTTTGGCATAAATTATGAACTGGAAAAGGGGCAACTTTCGGTCTCGCAATGTTTGTGGTTCAAGTGGTTCCAGTGGTTCAGGTGGTTAGCCACCGTCCCCGCTCCACTCCCCTCCATTGTTGTTTGGTCTACGTGTTTATTCATCTGCTCCATCCTTGCCCCGCATCCTGGCTGGTTGCGTGTGCAGGTAACTCGAAAGGAATTCCAAGTGCAGCGGTGATCAGGGAGGGGATAAGAGTGGAATGGATAGAGTGCACTGGGGAAGGGTCTCGTAGGCATGGCAATGGAACCGGGACAGTCGAGTGCTCCCAAAATGAAATTGTTGGCAAGAAGCGGCCGAGGCCGAAACTGCTCCAGTCTCCATGGCAATCTCCTTCTCCATTTTCTATTTTTCCTTTTTAACCCATTCTCTTCTTGCCTTTTCCATTTTCCAGCCGCAATAAAAATCGAAATCAGAAAAGTTTGTTGCCTCCGCTTTCCGATTTATCTTTTTTGGCTTCGAGCTTTTTTGGAATTTTAAAGTTTAAGCAACGAAAGATAGTTTTCTTAGTCGCTCAGGAATGCTGCGGTCTTTTTAATTAAACTTATCTGCGCCCAAGGAGAAGCCCCACTTGATTAAGGGCCAGATCAGCGGCATCTATAGAGCAATCTTCCACTTCTGCCCCATCATCACCGCCTTTATCATCGCCAGAAGGAGGAAGAGCAGGACGACTGTTGACATGGCCCTCGCATCCTTCGGCATTCGGAGTCATTCAGCGGATGCATTAATAATTCAAAGGACAAATAAACGAATGGCAATGTGTGTGTGCTCGCTTGGCTGGTTGTTTTCAGAGGGGGAATCGCTGTAACTGATTTAAATGGGGCAGCAGACAAACAGCCAGGAGGGAGCGCCTGTGGCAGGAGGTAAAGTAATAATAACAAGTGAAGAAGGATGTGTAGCAAGGAGCTATCCATTCAGGGCAGTCATCATCTTAGTCGATAGCATATTAACTACATCAACTCAATCATAATCAGGCGGAGGAGCAGAGCCCAGAACTGGGTAAACTTACCGGGGGAAAATGAAGTTTCCCCAGAGAATTTTCCGCTTAGTCACACGCATCATCTGTCAGTCTGCCACGCCTCCGAGTCCCGTCCCGAGTCCCGAGTCCCGGCTCCCGACTCCAACTCCCCCGGCAAGTGACAAATTGAGCAGTTGGCATTGTCTCCGGAACCGAAAGGAGCTGATGAGATGTGATGCCGCCGCCAGAATATGCGCAGAAGATGAGCCCTGAATGGATGGGTGGGATGGAGGGGGACAAACTTTTCAATTACTTGCAAGGAGCAGGACTCCGAAGGCGGAGTCTGAGCAGTAATGAATAATAATCTGTTCTCCCTGTGGCCCCCGGCCCCGGCTCCGCTTCATCATTAGAGGCAATCCTTGGAGAGACACGTTCCCCGGCTTTTCCTTGAACAGTCTCAGGCTGGCACAATATCTACTCTGCTTCTGCTCCTGCTGAGCTTGCTCGAGGTCGTTCTCCGGGTCGGTCATTCTCCTGCAATTAAAAGGACATCGATGTTCTGCCCTGTGGCCTCCGCCTCGTTTCAATTACAAAGTGGCTTTCATTTCTAATTGAATCGTGAGCTCGCCTCCGATTCCGACTCCGAATCGTACTTTATGCCGGCGCTGAGCACTCTATTTTGTTTGCCTTTAGTTTTCCTTGTTGACCAACTCAAATTGCTGCCAACAGGTCATGAACTCTGATTGGGTTAATGTTTATTTGATATTAAGTGCGGGGCTCTTAAAGAAGTCTGGATTTAAAGGGAGTTTTAGCATAATTACGAGTTTAGAACTCTTTAATATTTGTTTGTATTAAATATTGCTAAATAGATTCCCTGCTTTTTTGTTTGAAATATGGACACTTATTTTTCTGGTTGAATGCACTTCAATGGCAATTCATTCATTGATAACATTTTAAAATATTATAGAACCCCAACCCTGGCCGTGATAGAAATCTCGTTCAGGAAAAACAAGCTGTGCTTTGCTGTTGTACTGCCCAACGCCAACACCTAACAAAAATTAATTGTCTGAACAAATTAGCTGGGGGAACAACAAAAATATACATTTTCCCCCGCTTTCCACGCCACCAGGCAGGCATTTGCAATCATTTTCCATTTACAGGGACAACAAAAGCGAATGTCGCTCGTTATTTTTAATCAGCTATCAAAATTTATTGCTGAAAATTTGTCTGTCGGTGCTCGGTGCTCGTGGCTCGGTGCTTGGCCAGTGGGCAGGTGTTATTTCGGCCAGGGTCCGTTCGCATTACAGGTTCATTAAAATCGGGGCCCAGCGAAATATTTTACGCGAATTTAATAAACTCGGGGAATTGGGCAGAGGCATTAAAGCTAATGTTTCCATTTTCTGATAGGCGCGATGTGTTAGTTATGCGTCGCATTTGGGGATGTGTCCTGGCTATCTGCGTGGCCAGCATGAATATTTAATGGGAAACCAGGCCAAAGGACTCAATGCGATTGTATCGCAACGGAAAGAGGATGTTTTTTTTTTTTTTTTCATACAAAATGTGGCATAATCATTGATTTATGACGAAGCAGGCAAAGTTTTCCTCCTTTTTTAGTTGTGCTAAAAAAAAGGCAGCCGTCAGTCGCTGAACCTCTGAGAACCTTGACTAATCTGGCCATATTTTGCTCCAGCGTTCGTATCTCTAAAGCTGAAATCACAGCATACAGTTAAGGACCCGACATAATTCAAGTGCCCGGATTATTGTTCCGTTGCCGTCGCCGGATCCTTGGCTGTTGTTATGCCGAAAGCACTTAGTGGTCATTCAATCAACGAGCCACTAAGTGAAGAAAGTGGACTTGGACCCTTCGATAGGGGGAGGGTATCCGCCGCCGCTGTAAAGTGTTCGAGCGGAACATCAAATTTGCATAATATTCTTTTATGGCTTACGCTCTGCGGTCGCAGAGGGGAAGGAAACTTGAGAAGGGCGCAGAGTGGGTCCTGTTTTGAGGGTTCGCTCGCTGGCTGGCATTTATTGAGTGGCTCTTAATCCCTGGCATATTTCAATTAGTGTCAACTTTTTGATTTTATGTAAACACAAGTGGGGCCACTACATCCTCCATATAAGGGATGCCCCTCCCCTCCACTCTGCTGTTATTCTAATCAGAGCAGAGCACACACACACACCCTCGAATTACATACCGACACATGAGTGCTGGTCACGCAATCCTGCGGTTGGGCGCCTGTGTGAGGGTTACAGCACCACACGGCGTATGTGTGATTTTTGTGTGGTCGAAGGCCTCGATTGCAGCCATTTGCGGCTAAGGTCAAAGGATTATATATTTTGCGAATCGCTTGAAGGCATGCAGATGTTCTTGATTTTAAGTTTAAGCTTGTGTATATTCCAAACTAAAGACTACTCACAGAATAATCAAGCAAGGATATACGAGAAACAACTGGAAGAGGTGCAGGATTTATTTAAGCTTTGAATATTTCTCTGAAAATAAACAAGGAGAAGCTGAAGTACTTCTATGCATATTTCCCGCAGATGAGAGAACATTTTTCAGCAGAAAGTCCTTGGCTTTTATTTTGTATAACAATGAATATGTAACTCAGTAAGTGAAGGGCTTAAAAATAACAATGGTTGAGTTGCATTTTAAAGTTTCTGCATTTATATTTCTGGTATTTATTTTAATATTTATACTCTTACCTAAAGGTGTACTTGAATTTGTATTTCTAAATATTGAAACACTCTTAAAGCTTACACTGAAATCTTTTCCTTTCATATAATTCTATATAGAAGCAACCTTACTTCGTTTTAGATGACAATCCTGCCTCCTCTTTTAAATATACCACTATTGCATTATAGAGTGCAAATATTTGCCAAGTTTCCCCTCTCCCATCAGCCTGTAAAAGGATATGTGGAGAGGTGTCAGGGTTCTCCGGCAACCCCTTTGCCGAAGCAATCAACTCAAACTGCTGACAAGTAATGCGGGAACAACTCGCTGGCATTTCTCGATGGGGATTCCCATATCAAAGGTGTTTCATTACACAAAAGTAAACGACATCTGGCATCTGACCCGCCGCTACCTTCATCAGCGAACACCTTTCCTCCGGGCATTTACAGCACTTTCAGCGCAAAGGTGGCTTTAAGGTGGCCCGACATGGTCGTGAACACGGGAAGCACGGATGTTGTCAAAGGTCCGGAAGCCAAGCCCATCTCCGAACAGACCACAGGCTCGTCAGCCGCCGGTCGTCCGACTGTCGTTTGTTTACATAACATCAGGCAGGAGTCGGGTCGGAGGAGACCGGAAGCCGAAAGGTATTCCGATGGCTACTCCGACTCCTGTGTGGGCACATGCGCAGTCTGTGAGTCTGGGAGCCGTGTCCTGTCCCGTCCTGTCTGCAACTGTTGCTTCCTTTTTCCTGATTGCACTGGCAACTGACACTAATCCAATCTGGTCGAATCAGCAGCGGAACGAGGCGGCAGGGCGGAAAGGGAGTCGCCTGTCCAGTCCCAATTGGTGCCACTAATTGCGAGCAGTGCACAAAGGCGCCGCGGCGCCAATGGATTTAATTTGCAGTCTCGCAAATTGCACAACTTGGTTAAAACAATTGTCGGCAGTTGAGTTCGGTAAATGCCGGTCGAAGGGAGAATTCAATTACACTTGGCAGACTGTCAAAGCAATAAAAAGTTATCGAAGCGAAACAGTTGGACATGATCCCGAGAATCCTTCAAAAAGTAATCAAATTTTAAGAGCTTTTCCGCGAGCACGTGCCTCTAACAGAGGCCATTAAACCGTCACCAATTGACTGTGATAAAGCCGCGCTTTTTTGGGGGTAAACTACAGGAACATCAACCGATAACAGACCGCTAATCCCCCAGACATGAACTTATCAGCGAAGCAAACACACATCCCCATAACCCTTACCATTCCCATTTAAACTTTCAACCCCTTTCCCCCAACAAAACTTCACACAGATTTATCCCGTAATGAGTTCTAGAAAAAACATCCAATAAGAAAAGGGAAAAGTTGCAACCCTCGATGCAGCAAATGACAGTCTAAGGAACACAATAAGCAGCCACAGAAAAAGTGTAAGAGCACTAAATAGTTGCAGGACTTGCAGGAAGCAGGATAAGCCGGAGAAAAAGCGACAGCAGAGTGCTAAAGTTCACACCAATCCCCCGCCAGGGAACACGGAGAAAGGGTGCAAAAAGGATAATAAAGCGGAAGAAAGAACAAATATGCGTTGATCTGTGGCAAGGACTTAACAATGGACATATATAACATAAAGTAGAGAGAAAAAAATAATCAAATTGCAATAAAAAGAAAGCAAAGGGAGGGAGATCCAAGGGAAATGGAATCCCCCCTAATGCGGCAAGTAAACAAAATGGGCACGTGACCAGCACTCACAGAGGGATGGACACACTCAAGGATGTGGCGAAAGTTGCCGACTTGCCAACAAATTGCCGCACGAAAGTAATCCTGACAGCCTGCAGATTGTTGCGCCATCATAAAGCCCAGTAGGAGACTTGGCGCCGGGAGCCGAGAATAAGGAAGCACTTCTTCGGCAGTCGGACAGCCAGACATGTGGGGGGAGAGGCTGGCACATTGTGCATTATTCTCACCAGAAATGACCAGCACTGGCCGCCATTCCCTCACATCCTTGAGACTCGAGAATGCAACTGCAGCACTCTTGAATGGCTGTCAAATCAAACATTCTGCGGAGCTATCTGGAGAGGAAATGGTGAGGCTCAGATGAGAGATGCGAGTGCGGCATGGCCATCCTTCATTTCCGCTGTGAAGCTGCCACATGGAGCTGCCACATTTTCTGAACCATTTAAGGACTGCTATCAAGATTTTCTTTTAAGTACATCGAAGCACTTGAATAAATAAAACGTGTCTTTGGTTCAATATTCTCCTTATCAAAATTGCCTTTTAATTGTTATCGAATCAGTTGAAAGGTTCTTTCGGACTTTTCGAGGATTTCCGATCTAAAGAAAGGGAATTCTGAGTAGAATTTGCCGCCATTTGGTTATAGTTCAGTTTTATGGGCCGATGCCAGTGGAACTTATCATCTCGAAAGGACACTGACGCCCTATCGGTAGACGACCATGTACCGACTATCATTCCAGTTGTTGTAGAAAGAACCTCATCTGGCAACTTAAATTCTTGGCCAGCTTATGTGCGATGGCCTCCTGCAGGGGCTTCGAGATAAGCTGGTGGGGATTACGCTGGGAAGGGGGTGCCTTGAGTGGGATAACGTTTTAGTTCAGCTTGGAAAGGATGCGCGGCTTCCTGTGGATCACGTGGATAAAGGATTTTCCCTGAATATCTGGCGGAGAGACTGGTTAAATAGTAAGCTTTTGGACTAGCCACTAACTTAACAGGAATGATGTTCACAAGATAACCCAGTTGCTTCCCAGTTGCTCGTCCGACATTATTGAATACTTCTGCACTTTGACTCAGTTTCGAGAGCTGCCAGCCTTGAAAGTTTCGGAGAATTCAAAAGTCAGAGCAAATTCCTGACAACCAACTGTAGAAATTCCCACTCAGCAAAGTTGCAATTTGAATTTAATAGAGAACTTTCTCCAGTTCAAGCAGAATTGGGTTAATTTTCAGCAACAGACAGAGGAGAATGACAGCACACAGAGTTGCTCCGAGTGACATGCGAGTTTCTGCAGCAGAGTTGAGTTGAAAAGGTGACAACCCACAAAAAAGTGTTGGGATATTGATTTCTGATTTGCAAAAATTTTAAAGTCCCTGAATGATATGTTCTCATATCTGTTGACCTTTTAACTTGTGCTATTATAAATCGTTAACTATGAAATATAAAGAAATATAAATTTCCGTTTGTAAACAATACAAAAAAATATTTGAACTGTGTGCGTTTTTAACTTGGCTAACTTCTTACAGAGATCAAATAGTCAATAAAAAAAGCGGTGTCTTAAAATGTTAAAGTACGATTCTGAATCCAAGTTTTCCAACCATAGAGTTTGATTTACTTTATTAGCTCCGTTTCTCAGAAAATTATTTACAAATGAACGTGATTCAATAATAATTTGTTGCTCTATAATTATATAACTAAAAAAGTCGCTCACAACAAAGTTAAAAAACCGAATTTAATAACTTTTTGTACTAAGAGTTTAAGCAAATCCAAACATGGCCCGAAATCATGCTTAATTTGATTAAATTTGGCAACAATTGGAGGAATCCCTATACGACTGAATGACTGAATTACTGAAAATATCGGCGATAATAAGTCGATATTTCTAGTCGGATAGGGAACGACCCAATAAAGTCGGCGACTGAACTATTGAACAGCTTCCAAAGTTTTCAATGTCAAAGTGTAAAAAAGGAAACAAAATAAGGATAAAAGCAAGAACAATGCTTTGCAGTGCTAAAGAGGTTAAACAGTTTGAAGAAGTTGAAGACCGTGTGGCCCGTTTGGCGGAGATTTTCTATGATTGCACTATGATCTGGTAGCTGGGTCCGGGCTGAAGCGCAACTGAGGGTGGATTTCACGTAGTCCTTGAAGACAAGCTGCTGCACCTGATCCTCCGGCACTCGGATATCAGACCGAGGTGTTGTTGAATGACTGAAAGTATCGAATAAGCTGTTTGTATGGGAACCGATATTTTCAGGTGCCGATATTTTCAGTAATTTAGTCGTATAGGGAACCCCCTGACTATCCCGTGTTTCTTCTAGGTTTCTTTCTAGGTTCTTTTGATTGTGTTTAAGGTTATAAGACAGTAAAATTTGGTGTTTGTAATTGTTTTATGCCTGATTATTAGTTGTCCTATAGCTTAGAATTCTATTTCTTAATTAAAGCCGAGAAAAAGATTTTTAAAATGCTACATGCATTTTCAAGATACAAAACTGAATAATTTGTGAGGAACTTTATGGCCAAATTCCACACCAATCGGAATATTATTATGGCCGCGCCAGCAAAAAACAAAGTTTTAGGGCCCTGGAAAAGTCAGTCCGGGAAATTGCAGGCCGTTTTCTTATGCAAAGCAGGGCCTCCGGAGTGTCAGAGATGACGGGAAACTTTCATGGCCGGTGGAGAGTCAGGGAGATGAGCCAACCACATGAGCAATGGACACCGCACATCAGCCAGGAGTTGGGAGTGAGCCAGGATCCAATTCACATCGAATGGAGAAGAAATGGCAAACTTCTTTGGTGAAAGGTTTTATTGCTTCTAGCCGCCTGGATATGTCTCCACTCCGAATTGGGTGCTTTAGCAGGATAAGGGATGAGGGATGGTGGCGCTGGCCAGGATAAGGGAGCACCCGCCGCGGAGTTGTAGTAAAGTAAATGAAGCGTGACGCTTTGTTTTCCTTTGATTTAGTTTTATGAGTCTGCATCGGATGTAATTGAATTATGCAAGTTGGCGC
Source organism: Drosophila punjabiensis (assembly GCA_008042585.1). Lineage (NCBI taxonomy): Eukaryota > Metazoa > Arthropoda > Insecta > Diptera > Drosophilidae > Drosophila > Drosophila punjabiensis. The sequence continues at coordinate 9,996 of VNJR01006961.1, forward strand.
CGTCGGCAGACGACTTTATTAGCATTCGATCGTAAAAGGGGAAAAGGGGAGCAAGAGGACGATGACACGGATGATGGAGAACTCCAGGAGGCTGGCGACAGCGACAGGATACAGGATACTCTGACAAGGTTACGCTTTTTAGCAGTGACATTTGAATTTCAGATGATTCCGCACAACTCGCCGTGAAATGAGTTGGAAAATATGAGGATGAAGCCGCGATAGGGGATACAGGATACGCGACACTCCTCCGAGCTGCTGGAGCAGGCACATTCAGTGATAAGCAGCTCAATGAATGCAGGATGCGATGGCAACAGGATGGAATCCATAATGAAATGACAATTTGCAGGCGGACAAAGCGTTCCGCAGTCTAATTGACACCAATGGATTTCCGGGTGCAGGTCGGAGTGGGGAAATAAGAAATCGAAGCTGAAACTGGACTCCAGCAAGGGAATAAGTATCAAGGGTTTGCTCTTATGGCAATCTAGGATAAGAGACTAGAAATCGATTTGTCAACTGCCTCAGAGCATTTGCGGTGGGTTCTGTTTCGATACTGTAAGCCAATAATTAATATGTGAGTCGCCATGGCGCCAGGATAACCCCCTGCGGATGTCCTGGCAGGTAGAGGGGCAATCTGTCAGACCAGTGCGGGTTTCGTTTGTCAAAAATGCAGAGCTGGAGAGGCACTACGTCCCATAACTGACAGGGGCTGCCAGCGTCCGATTACAGTTTCATGAACACTCGGATGCGGAGGCAAGGTGGAACTGCGTAGAGGAGGGCAGATGCAGGACTGAAATCAATGACAAACTGAAATCAAAAGCTGTCCTTTTCCCTTTTCCCTCATTCTGTTTGCCGCAATCGGAGAAGTGCAAGGACACTGCGACTGAGTGGCTTGTGTCCTGTCGGTTTGGGTTGTGCCGTGTCCGACAAGGACTAAGCTGTATCAGGCGATCCAGGAAAGTGGCATTGGTGACTCACGCATCGCCACGCAGGCTTACATCTGCCGGATGATATCGTAATTCGCACCCACAGGAGAGAAGAGGAGGGGGAGGTGGTCATCGATTGCTGCAGTCATCAGCGAGGGAACAATGCACTTAACCAGACCCGCAGGAGGTGCTATCCACACTGGCCTGCTTCACTTCTCAAGCTTCTCGGAAAAGTTCTCCTTCACGGAGAAAAGTTGCCTAAAAATGCTCACGTCCTTGGCACGTGACCGAAATGTTTGGCCATAAACAAGGAAAATATGAAAATGAAGAGGCGAACTCAGCAAATAAAGGGAGGATACGAGGAAATAAGGAGGAAGTTGGGAGTCGGTAATCGGGCTGATATATTTATCCTGCTGAAACTTCGCACGGAGCCTTTTCAAAAATTCATCAAGGAGACGCGCTCAAGTCGACTTCAGCTGAGTTGAGTTCGTGAGTCGTCCTTCGCCCCTCCCTCGCTCCTTCGCTCCTGCGGGCGTGGACATTAACCCCAATTGGCTAAATGGCTCATTAGGTCAGTGGGGAAGTCCTCCTTGGCTTCAATGGAAACGAAATGGAAACAGGAGCAAGCGAGTTGCACTGCTGCGTGGTCACTTATAATTAGGGACATTTGCCTTCGGAGCTTTACGAGCGAGCGATTAAGTGAAAGGATACGTTGGTCACAGCTACCGTGGGAGTGATTGGGAGTCCTAGGACAAGGCGAGTGCCAAGTCCTGCCGGGCTGTGCTGTAGAAGCGAGTCCCCACTCCACCCTCGCCTCGCATTCAATATTATTAATTGACGACATGGATCCTAAGGAACTCGTAAACATATCGGTTACAGCCGGTCCTTTGTCCAATTGGAAAGTGGCCAGAGTCGTGTCCGGGATGTTTGTTTAGGGGCTCCAAAGGGAGCGGCTGTGGCTGAGCATAATGCCAACGAAAAGTGTATGTAAGAGTTCCTCAGAGTTGGACAAGTTGATTAATAGGCAATAAACCAAGCGATTATCATTCCAATTTTGGGAGGAGAGATGGGGCGAAGGACATTCTGTCAGAGCCCACCAGAAAGTCTCTCCCCTTTCGGTGTTCGAATGCAGGATTAGCCCGGATATGCGATGTTCCACTGTGCACACGGTGGTGGGTGATTGTTACTTGTTCGCTGGGGAACATTTCTGGTGGTCTCGGGTTCCAATTCCGTTTGCCTGGGCAACGTTTACCGTTATGATTGCCGGGCCAAACTTCCTCCGTTCCTCTCCAGCTGGTGATTTTCCCTTGAAGTTGCCCCACAATCAAGGATACGTGGATGAGGGATGAGGGGGAGATGGGGAGTTGGGGGGACGCCAGCCTGTAATTGCTTAATTTGATTACGTGCCGCCGTAAAAAGCAGAACAGGAAATTTGCACACACACAAGCTCCATGCCGGGTAATGAAGTTAGGATGGATGCACGGACGGATGGATGGATGGATGGTTGGTTGGTTGGATAGGTAAATGGGGAGTCGGGGAGTCAGAGAGGCGTTCCCCAACCGCAGGCTCGGGACTGAAAGCCTCCCCCAGTGGAACCCGAGCGACTTTAAACTTTATCGCAGATGGCAAACAACTTAATTCGTGTTTCGCCTGAGCCTTTCGCCGCCTTCGCCCGAATGTCGCAGGCCATTTGCCATAAACAACAAACAAGACGGGGGTCGGGAGTGGAAACAATGGCGTCAAAGGATCGAAATGGGAAATGGGAAACTGTTCGCGTCGGGCGATAATTAGAAGCGCCCAGTGCACGCTCAATTAGAAGCTTGTAGCCGCAACCCAGGAACCGGGGAGTGAGTCAGGAACACGGAACATGGAAAGTCTCTCCCACACGGCTGCACTCTCCTCCGTGCTGCAGACACGCGATGATCCGGAGCGGAGCGAGTGAATGCCTGAATGTCTTAATTAACTGTTGGCTGCACTCTGCGAAATCAACAGGCCATAAATGAGGGCAGAGGGGAGTTACCGAGAGTGAGCCTGAGCCTGAGCCGGAGTTATGGCCCGCTGTTTGCCTCTAAATAATGTCGAGGACGTCGTGCCTCATATTTATGATTCGCAATTATTCTACAACGTGTGGCGGCAAATCTCCGCCTACTCCCCTGGAAATTGCACTGAAGTTGGCCCTTAGAAGGGGTTTCCATACCGACTCCGGTGTGGACGGAGGCGGGTGCTGCTCTTATCTGATCCTGGATACACGGAGAGTGCATGAACGTAAACACGTCGCTCACACTCGCGCAAAGGGCAAATGAATTTGAGTTTTCCCTCTTTTTTTACGGGGGTTTCTTCGGCTTTTCGATGGGTTTTTTGGTTTTTGTTTTTATTTTTATTTTGGCGGCAACAACGGCAGACGAAAGTGTTCGCCAGACAAATGGAGCCGGGGGAGGATTAGGAGCAGGAGGTAGGGGGCTGGAGGCCCACTATTACATGTCACGTGGCCATAAAAAGTTTATGTCTGACATGAGCCAAAAACAATTTGCATATTTTTCCACTGGATAACAACTTAATTTAGGATATGCCCGGAGACATTCGAGGGGCTGCGTGGCCAACTGGAACGGAGCGGTAATTAAGCGGCGTTCCGGGGCATGGTTGGCCTTAAAGGGATCCGCGCTCCAAGCGCTGCCAGTGGCACTCGGGCGGATGCGCGATTTCGGGGCCTTTCGCACCTTTGCAGCTCAGCGGGTGGCGCCGCCGTCATCGTCGCTGCTGGATTGAAATTGCTTTTTGCACATTTCCCATCCACAGAGCTGTGCGAATTTTCTTTTCGCCCTTGCTTTATGCTTTAATCTTTGTTCCCCTTTCCCCTGTCCTGGCTTTTCCCCACTGGCTGCTGCAGTGGAAATGCAATTTATTTGCTGTCGCGGGCATTAAACGCGCTGCGCTGACTTTTGACTGACGCCATATTTTCCGCCACATTTGCAATATTCGCACGAGCCGAACGCTTCCGCTTCCGCTGGAGTTGCTGCTGGAGCCGCTCCTGGGCCGCCGCCCTCTCGGCTTTCATTTTTCAAAACTGTCAGCTGCGCATATTTCACTTCCCAGTCGCTTTTCGGCATCGCACACTCCCTCCTCCGTGGCGCCGCCCTGCTCCCCCAGCTTTGTGCTTAGCCATCGAAGTGTGGAGCTAATGGCCAGAGCTGTGAAGTGCTGCTCGGTAACCCGAGCAATCCTGAAAGGAATCCATTTGGCCCCCCGCCTGCCGGGGCTTTAATTACAAGGACACGTCGTAAGGTGGCAGAGAGCAGCGTGGAAGGAGGGAGGGAGGGAGAAAGCTGGCCAAGATTATGCAGCATTTTTTCATTAAGAGTGTCAGACGAAGCGATTCGTCTGCTCCTTGGTAGTCATCATCTTGCCGACGACGCCCTGCGGCAGGAAATGCGACGGAAGGACTACGACTCTGACTACGAGGTCCTTTGTGCCGGAGATCCGGTTCAAAGGAGCTTGCGAGTGTGGCAGTAAGAGCGGTCGTGTTCACTGGTTTTCGTGTTCAGCTTCGACTCGGAATTAGCATAATCAACATGAAAAGGCAGTACCGGGAATGGCAACTCACTCGGCACCTCGTCCTCCCGTCCTCACGTCCTGTGGTCGACTTTTTCCGAGCGCCTTTAATTACACAGCCCTGCGCAAATGATGAGCTGGCAAATTTCCACAGATCCTCGGGGGAACGGGGAACGGGGAGCGGGGGTTAGGGATGTCTAGCGTGGGCGTGGCACTGGCACAGTGACTAAGGATTTTGCGAAAAGAGCCCGCAGGCAGGGGAAAAAGCCAAGGAGTGGAGTCCAAAGTCCAGACAAAGCGATTAGTGTGCTCGAGAAGTGCATGCCAAAGACCTGGGAGGATTCCGCCCCCAAATTGAGATAAACTTGAGATAAAGTGGGCCAGGGAATGCCAAGGAGCAAGGAGGCGAGGCCAGTGCCAGAGGCAAACCAGGATGAATCACACGATAAAGAGATGTCAGCAATGAAACGAATTAGGATAATATGTTAAGTGCCAGAGTGATGGCTGCAATGGCCGCCACTCTGCTCCATCAAACCGGGAAACCAGAACAAAGGACCAAAAACTAATAGAAACTAATGAGAATGGAATCCCCATAAATCCCGATTTCTTTGCTCTTCCGCTCCGGATCCTTGCCAGCAAGCAGGACTATTAAAAATTCCCGCCATCAAGCGTAATTGATGGCACATCGAAAGCTAAAGGATAAAATATAAGTTTGAGTTGCAGTTTGAAGCTTTCTTACTCGATTAATAGACATCAACATTTTTATAATTAAATAAAAAATAAATTATTTATAAAACTGTTGCTATATATGTATTGAGTGGGTTAGAGTTTGACTTGAAGTAAAAGTAGGTTTTTTATAAAGTTCCAACTAATCCACAAATTTAACTTTCAGTACTTTGCTTATAACTCATTGTATTTTGTCAAAATATAGAAAATATTCCTAACAAACATTATTTTTTTATATTTGTTTCATGTGCACACTCTAGAAAATTAAATCTAAAAGCTGGCAGACAAACAAGCGCACATGCTGACCCTCACATTTGACAGATTGTCCAGGGATTGATAGGCAAACACCTTTTAATAAGTTTGCCTGAATGATGGATGAGGCCTTTTCCAATAAGGAATTCCCACCACCAGTGCAAAGAACTCTTTTCCCAAATTGGAAATTTGTGTTTCGTTGCTGAAACAACGCAACAAGAGAGTGCCTGCTCCATGCAGATTAAGCTGTCATCTCTGGTGCTCAGTTCAAGGCAGCCCGAGACTGGCAGGCGGCAAGCCGACAAGCTAGGAAACTGGCAAACTTTGGCAAATTGCTCGAATGGCCAATTGTCCGCACTTTGAGCTGGACATGCAATTAAAGTTTGTGGTCCCCTGACACTCGAGAGACGCCCATGTAAGGAGCCCAATCCCCGGGGCAATTGTGAGCCACTTGGAGGGCTCTCGTCGGGCAGCTCCTCGTCTCGAACACTTTTAATTGTTGAACAACTTTCGAGTGGAGTAGTTATAGTTCCCAGCCACAATCAAAGATGCAAGTAATGTTTGTCCATGAGCACGAGCCTGAGCATGCACAGGAGCAGGAACATGAAGGATGGCCTGGCAGTCCCGGCACAATAAGGAACTGTCGGGCGAAATCGCTGGGGGCCAGGCAGGCAGGAAGGAAGGAGCAAGACGCCGCGGCGATGGCAGCAGCAAGTCACGCCAAAGTCGAAGCGAGGAACACCATCCATCCACCAGTGAGTGAGTGAGTCCCCGCCAGCTTTTGTCTCCTGGCTCTTTCCCTTACTCCTGCCAAGCCGCATTGTGAATGTAAATACATGTGCGAAAGCGACCACCTGAGAAATCAGCACGCCAGGAGCAGGCGACTGGGAATGAGGTTAATTCGCCACTTAGTGATGCCAAAACTTGACAGGCTACAAGTTATTGGATTTGCGGAAATTATGGCTTATATATTGCTTTTAAGAAATGGTAAAAAACTGCAGAGAAATACAGCAGAGGCATGGCTCCAAGAGTCCAAGGATACTCTCTTTTTATACCCGCTACTTTGTGAGTACAATTAAAGCTTAGTGCCCACTAATGTGAAATATTCTTGATCAGCATCATCATCCGAGTGGATTTAGTCAAGTCCTTTCTGGGGACTATACCACTAGCACTACCAAATTTGGTGACAACCTTTATATATGTTGCACCAATGCGTGTTGCTCAACATTTCCCTCGCAGCATGTATCCCCTTTTGGGTGTTGAGCAGCATGTTTCTAGCAACATTTATTTTTTTTTGCACTGTTTAATTTACATTTTTGTAAATTTGGGCATAATTAGATGAATTAAAGTTCAACCACAATGCTTTGGCCTCAGTGTATCTCAGAATCACCTTCCATTGCAGCTTTTAAACTTCATATTTATTGTATTCCGGTTGAATTTCAGTTACTAAAAAATATTAATACAGTGAATATGTATATGCAAATTTATATTTAGAAGTTATAATAAGTAAACTGTCCCGACCATTCCTTCAGGCGCAAATAAAAAACCCCTTACAATTTCCACCCTAAAAACAACATTATACCAAGCTGATATTTTCATTAGCTTCGGTGAATAAAAAACAGCTAATTTGGCTGCTCTGCTGCCACCACCTCGATTGTTACCAAATCGCTTTAGCTCCGCCACAAGGAGCAATAAAAATGATACCGAAATGCCGCCCACTCATTGCCGAGATGGCTGGCGAGTTGAGGGTGCAGTTGGGGTTGTGGCGGCACTGCCATTATGCTTGTGTATTGATCTAAAATTGAATGTAAATTGCGGCAACTCGAGTGATGCACGTGGGAAAGGAGCAGCTGCCTGCTGCGACGAGCACTCGAGCGGGGACTTGGCCGCACTGCCAATGTGTGGCCTTCACACCCTGCTCCTTGCCAAAAAATATGCTGTGGCTCGACTCCTGTCTGGGCTCCGTCTGCCGCGACAGGGTGTCCTGGGGTCCCGGCGTCCCGGTGTCCTGGTGTTGTGCTAAATCATGCCACGGCCATTAAACCTCGCTCGTGCAACAATTGCAGCCAAGTGCAGCTACCAGTGTCGTTGACTCCGGAGACAGAGCTGCTCCAGCTGGTCATTCTCGAGGACCCAGGACCGAGCCGGACCCTCGTAACTCTTGCAGATAACCAGAGGCGACACAGGACAGCCGACCAACCGGCCACCCAGCCACCCAGCCGCCTAGCCACCATGTGTGGCCACAGAGAACTGGGCCATAACAGGCCATTACATCTTATCTTGGCCAATTGGCTTTGGTTAAAATTCTCTCGCCAGCTGGGAATTTATGCCGGGGGCCGAGCCCCTAGGACAGGCATGCGAATAATTTAAATCAGGCGGCGTGGCCGGGGAAGGCCAAAGGAAAACACCTGCGGAAAATGCCGGACTCCTGGCAGAAGGTAGCGGCGGGAAGTGGCAGCGTATGCCAATGGAATTCGAAACATTCTCGATGTGGCGATGGTCCCCTTTGTTCCTGAGTCGTTCATCTCGCATATTTCGCTGGTTTATGCCGCCTTCCGACTTGGCTCGCCTTTGGAACTGTCTTCCGTCGGCTTCCTTCCTTCCGCCTCATGACTCCATTTATTGTGTGCGCGGCGGCATTGAGTTGTTGCCGCGGCTGTCGTCTCGCGGATTTTACGACCATGATGGCGCATTAAATTTTATAACTTATCAAAGAGTCAGGCAGCGACGACGACGCCACGGCCCATGTGTCAAAACTGGATTCTGGAACGGAACGGAACGGGGGCATCCCCAGAAAGTCATTTAAATTTTGGTTAACTGTAAATTGGCTCTCAGCGAACACCCCTGCGAGCCCCCCATCCCGTCGAGCGCGTTAATTGAATTTTGCGTCAAACAAAAGACTCTGCGGCTGAAATGTGGCTTGTCACACACCAAAAAAGCCCGCACCGGAAGCGTATGCAGGCCCAGGGAATCCACGGATCCATGTGGGTGTGGGTCTGGGTCTGGGCCCTTCCTGCACGGGTGTATGGAAGTAATGGAGGCATGGCTTTGACTTGATTACGACACGCGATGAAATGGGTTCGGATGGATGATACCCGCTCACACATGTCACTCACGCGGCCGGGGTGACAATTTCCCCCGGATTTTTTTTTCCCAGGATTCGAGGACTCTAGCAGTCAAGTGGACCGTGAGTAGTTGTCGCTTAAACACAACTGTACTGGGTTTTTGGTATCGAAAGTGGAACTAAAGGGGTTAGCTAGCACTTCCCTAAAGCATTGTAAAAGCACATGAAATACGTACGTAATATAAATAAAATATATAAACAAAAAAAGAAACTGAAAAGGAACAAATTAATGTGGTTAAAAATTAAAATTTAATGATTGGGTTTTTAAGTCATTATGAAGTGTTTAAATATTAAGTTTTTGGGGGTGCTACAGAAATCACAAAGACTTTAAAAAACCCTTAAATGATGTAAAAAATTAGGTACACAGAATTTAGAATAATCAAAAGGGCTTTGTGTAATTTTAAACTCTTTTTTAAAGGGTTTTAAACCGTAGTGATTTCAGCGTTCAGCTTTTCAGTATTTCTAAAACATTTTTTGAAGGAGTTTGTGCCACATAAATTACCATTCAATAATATTTTACAAAGTTTTTACTTGATAGAATGTTTGGAAAATGTTTTATCTTTAACTAGGGCACCTTTTTAGGGGACTCTAAGCACCTTATGATATGATAGCACCACGATTGTGATTTTTTTCAGAATGTCTGATGATTAAGCATTAGAAAGAAGCATAATATTCAAAAATGTTTGTTTGAGTTCACAAAAAAACTAGGGGCTTAGGATCCTATTAAAAAGAGTATAAAAATATGTAATGTTTGAGGTCGCAAAGTGTACTTATCCTGTAACTATGGTCTTCCTTTTTAGGGATTTCAAAACTTCTAGCGTTACTTATAGCAACTTGATTGACATTATTTGAGAATTAATAAGTCATTAAAAAATTCCTGTAATCCAATTATATTTATGAAGTTAAAAGCCACAAAATTGTAATTAATTTTAAATTCCCTAAAAACGTGTCTAAAACTATGCAAGCAATTAATTAAGGAAACCATATAAAGTGAACATTTTTTGTATCTTAGGTGTAGCTATATCTTAAGGGATTTCAAGATCTAGTAGTTTCTAAAAAACCTTGAAAGGTTTGAAGATATTTGCTTATTAAATGTTAAAAATAACACGTAATTCAATCATTTCAACCCCTTCCTCTGTAGCACCCAGATTATGATTGTTTTCAAAGGTTTCATTATTAAATATTAAAAATGAACCTGTTATCCAACCGTAACCATTTCCTTTACCCTCCCATATCACCTTTCAATTTTATTATAACAAATATTTTGGCTTGCAAACTGGTTGCATAACCGATTTTCTCACCCTCCCAATGGAAACTCTTTCTGGCATTAAACCACCATCTCAACCCCCCTGCCTATGCATTAAATGCACTTGTTATTTCGCAATCAAAGCCAATTAAAGCCATCAAACGAGCTTTGGTAAATGGATTTGCATCTGACATTGATCTCCGCAGACGGAGTGCACCCGCACCCCGTCCGGACCCACAGAGTACGTGCCACCCAGCCGGGCGCACTGGACCGCAAGTGGAACAAATGCAGGGGTGCGGATCGGGATGGGACTTAACAACAATATACGACTATAATTGTGTGCGGGTCCTGGGCAGGGCAATTGATTTAAATTAAAATTTAAATGGAAATCAATTAATTGCAATTGCCAGTGATTTTAATTGAAATTCGTTTTCTACGGCCCCAAAAACTAAAGCCCAAATCCGAACCCGAACTCGGGACTCCGGACTCCGGATTCCGTACTGAAGTGGCCGATGGAAACTCGACAAATACGAGTTTGGAAAATGGAAAAGTCGGGCAGGGGAGAGCCGGAAACCGAAACTGAATTAACTGCGGCTGCAAGGAAACTTCAATGCCGAGTCAATTATTGTCGATGCTGATGCAATTTTTGTGGCCGCCTGCCCCCGGCCACTGTCCCCTGCCCCTCTCAAGCCCGGCATAAATTGGCTTTGGTTGCGAAATTAACAATTTCATTGGATAAATCAAAGGTTGCCCGATCGGAAGAAGGGCCGGCGGGGAGATGGACGCAGATGGAATTGCTCACTCAGTCACATTTGCCGTTGCCGTTGCAGTTGCAGTTGCAGTTGTATGGCAGTTGCATGCATCACTGGTCCAGTGGCAACCTTTTGTGTGTCCATATTCAACATGACACGAACACCCACGCATCGGGGAGCATTCATTATGCATTGTTGCTTTCGCACACACGCCCTACACACACACAGACACCCGCTGCACACACTCTGCCCCGCACATATGCATTTGCATAATTGCATCTGTCATTGGCATTGGCTTGCTGGCTACAATTGCAGCGGCGGCCCTCGTCTCCATCTCCAGCTCCAGCTCCAACTGTCTCCTTAACCGCCCCTCAGGACTCCCGCCCGAACTGCAAATTTAAACCATTTTACTTTGTGTTCAATATGTTGAACAGGCAACATTTTGTTTGCTTTGCTATGCAAAGTATGCCGAGAGTGTTCCAAAAATCAGAAGCTCCTTTAAAGGTATCTTAATAATTGGGGTAATTATTCGTATACACGATATTTAATATTATTTTATTTATAGTTATTATTTTATTTTGCATTGGTATCTATTATCTATAAAATGTGTGATTTGAAAGCGCCTAAAAAGACCCTCAAGCATATACAACGGCCATCAGCCAGTCATCATTAAGGAGAGACAAACACTACAAGTTTACCAAAAAGTAAAAGTTTTATTCATATATTTTTAGAAATATATACTAATACTTTATATACTTTAAGTACATGTTATCCTGGGTATACTAATCATATCCCACCGCTTAAATATAATAAAATAAATAACAAATAAAAAACAAACTATTTTACATGATAATTTCACAAGTTTTTAGAAGTTGAAGGCTTTATGATACGAGAAATTATTGCACGAACCCGTAAATATTACAAAAAACTCTTATTTTGTAAACTTGAGTTATTCATAATATGCTTTTAATATTAATCTAAATCAGGAACCGTAAATAATGATTATTAATGATTTATATAACGTAACTCAATTTTAATCATTATTAATAATCACAAAATCAGAAAGTAATCATAATCACGTGATTTAAAAAAAACCTATAATGATTACATTCCATGATCTAAATAAAAGAAATACAATAATATAAATATCAAATAATAAGGCTAAAGCTAACGTCGTTTTAACACTAAGCGTTATCATATATTTTGTATATACAGAAGATGATTTAATGTGATTTTAATATAAATATTACAATATATAATTCGATATATAAAGCAACAACTGAAAATCATTATGGAAAAAGTGATTCAAGTTTACATTCTATTATTATCTTTACACTTGTAACTCTACTCACTAATTGCTTCTAAGTAATAACCAGTAGAAAAGGCATTTGCAGATGCTAAAACCCTAATAAATACTTTACAAAAAACAAATCTTTACACTTACATTTTAAAATAAATCAAGTGTGTTACAGTCTATTATTTTAATTGAAAAAAATTGGATTTTATGTGTAAGTAAGCTTACGATTTCTCTATGAGCCCCATTAAAATGATGTAATAAATGTAATATACATTCAACTTCTGAATCTTTTACCACTTTTCCACTTCAACTTACACCTGGAAATGAAATTTCAATATTTCCCTCTTTTTCGGCATTTTCGGTGAGTTATTAAAGTCAAGAATGCAAATATTTTGGAGAACATTGTTGATTTTATTGTAAGTGCATTGGGGTCTCTGCTCGTGTAGCTGGTCCCTGGCCTCTTCTATTTGTTTTTACACTCTCGACATGGCAAACACAATTTGCCACAGACTGGCGATGGCTGGCGATGACTGGAAAATCTCGCACTCGACTAAAATACATATCAGAGAAAATGACTATAACATTTTAAAATCATAGCAGGTAAATATTGACCCCACACAAGAGCTGCTTTTTCGGTTGCAGGCCGTTGATTGCAGTTCGAGAGCAGATATGTATGCACATATATCTGTATAGATATAGACAGATAGATGGAGATAAATCGGGGAGGCGGACGGGGGAGGCAGGCTTTTAATTAAAATGCCGAATGGGGGCGAGCATGTTGGCAAATATCGAAATATTCGGATGGATTTTGGGTAAAAAACTGACTAATTTTAAGCCCGCAATCGATATTCGTTTATCGAGCTTAAACTTGGCTGAGTCATGGCTCCGGAAGGGGGTGAGGCATACAGGACTTTTATGGTCCTTCGTGTGTGTATGTGTGTGTGTGTGTTATTGCATGCACTTCATTTACTTTATGCGCTCGCTGTATCCTTAAATGTCCATGTATTTTGTTAGTCATTCCGCACCACATTCCCCTCATCATCGTCATCATCTGCGGGGCTCCGTTCCGCTGCATAAAATTTATTTCGTTTTTATTATCATTTCGTGCATTGAGTGCACCCTCCTTGGAACTCCATCCCCCGCATTTTCCGGGCGGAAGAAGTGGAAAAAATTCAAAGAATCGCCTGCAATTGACCTGCCCCTCTCGCTCCCTTTTCCACCCTTTTCCACTCTCTGCAAAATGTTTTTCCCGGCAGAAGGAATACAGAGAAAAAATGTGAGGAAAAAAAATAGTTTTCGCCCCCTTGTAAAAATATGTAAAGTTGCAACACGTTCGTTGTGGCCTTGCTTTTGTTGTTCCTGGTATTTTCCTTTAAAAAAAATAGGGGGAAGACCCCCAAATATATATGCTATATATATAGATGTATATGTTCGTGGAACAATAACAACAAGGACAATGGCAGTGACAACAAGGACAATACTGCCTGAACTAGCAGGGGAATGGCGTTGGGGGAGTTTGAACTGGAGTTGGAAGTAGAGCTGGAGCTGGAGCTGGAGTTGGAGCGATTCCCTGTCTATTTTAGTTGTTGGGGTAATTTTTTCCCGTCGTCGTCATCGTCGCTGCTTTCTTTATGCCCTGCGTTCAAATAATGTCATTTCGTAAATTGCTTCACTTCTCTGGTTCACCATCACCCCGGGATCGCCACCACCCGGGGGAGCACACCACCACCCTTGTTGGCATATTTTTTTAGGGCTTCCAGCCCAAACACAAACATATAGCGATATATACACTCCACATACATATCGGGGACATTCGTTCGGGGCTCGGTTAGGTCCCTTTTCCTTTTATGTTTTCTGTATTGTTTCTGGTTTTTCCTTTTTTCGTGCCGCCACCGCCGACAATTGGCCTTTTAGCTTTGGCTCCGGCTTTGGTTCGTGGCTACCGGCTCCTGGCTCCTGGGTCCCGGCTTCTGGCTCCTGTTCCTCCGCCGGCTGTTCTTCCTGTTCCTGTGGCTTTTGTTTCATGGCAGTCACACTCCAGCTCCAGCTCCAGCTGCTGCTTCTGCTCTTGCTCCTGCTCCAACTGCCTTTCCATTCACACCCGACGTGTGTCCATGTCCTTTTGAAACTTTGCCTTTTGTTTGGCGCGAAAATCAATTAACGCGCTCAATGAGCTTCAAAAACTTTTGCCCCCGCGCCCAGCTTGCACACAACAAAGCCAATTTACAGTTAACCAAAATGTAAATGTCCTTGCTGGGAGGAGGACTGCGGAGTGGGAGCCGAGGCAAGTGTCAACTGCTTTGATAAGCTGTTAAATTTAATGTGCTTCAATGTCATAAAAGTCTGTGGCCGGGACAGCAGCCGAGGGAGATCCAAAGAGAGCCATGCCACGAAAACAAGTTTTTCGGGGAAAGGCATATGAAGTCATCAACGGGGCCAAGTGGGAGTGTGGGGGAGCAACCGAAAAAGCCTCCCCCAAGGAGGAATATCCTGCGGTTCCAGGGGTTGCTAGTTTGGCCTGGGAAATCTGAGAGGAACAGTCGGAAAAGTGCATGCAAAACGAGGTGGGAGAAAGTAGGTCGACCATTCGTATCTACTAAGAAAAATTTCAGTTAAGGTAATGCCTATTTTATATGAAAATATTTATGTTCTTAGTTAAATTAACAAATAAATTAGACTCTCTTTTATTTTATTTTATAACTCAAAATTAAGCATTTTTTATGCAATAAAAATCCCTCTTCTCAACCCCCTTTTTCGCCGTGCAGCACTCCATTCCGCTTGTTTTATCCTCTGAGCTGCTCCACCTGAGTGCCCACTCCTATTGCCGTGGGTTCCACACACCTGCCCAATTCCCACGTGCACAATCCAGAGCCGAATCAGATACAGATACTGATACGCGCTTGCCGCGATTCACATTCAATTTGAGATCAATGCGCGAACATAATGCGGGGCATCCTCCACAGGCATCGGCATCGGCATCGGCATCGACGTCGACAACGGCTTGAGTTCCATTATGCCACAAAAAGCGATTTGCTGCGAACTCCCCGGTTTGCGCAGGTGATTGCATTCGCACATGTATTTACATGCTCAATAGGCGATGCGATGCGAGCCAGGATGGGGCTGGGGTCCTGCTTTTCCGCTTGATCCTTGGCGCCAGACCGCATGCATCCCGGGGGAGCGAGCCGACGAAACTTGACCGGCAATTAAAAGGAGACCGGCCAGGGCCAGGACCAAGCCAGGACGGAGGCCGGCTGACAGGGTCTTTGAGGCGGCCGACAGACCGCAAACTTTAATTGCATGTCCTGCCGGGGACAATTGACCAATCAAGCAAGTTGCAGAAACTTTGCCAATTGTCTTTGATTTCGCAGGCGGCCTCTGTTTGGCTCGGTTTGCTTGAGTTGCGTGTTTGCACAAATTGCGGTTTGTGGACAACTCTGCTGACCAGTTGTTCCAGGGGCAATGGCCATCATACATCCTGCTCCCCCCGTCTCGTCAAGTGACTTTTTCGCACCACACAATGGCAGGATTCGCACTTGGCTTGTTGCCAAAAATGTCATGCTCTTTCGGGTCTTAAAAATTCGGCTTATTGTCGCATGGATTTTTAGCCCCCCGAAACAACAATTATTTTCGATTTGGGATTTTTTGAGGCATGAAATTAATTTCGGCTCCTTTGTGGTGTCCGAGTTCGAGTTCGTTTTTGTGTTTGTGCGGCTGGTGAAAAGTTTCATTAACTGCCCGCCGCCTGACCCTTGATTAAGTGTTGAAGCTCCCCCTCAAAGGACTCGATGCAGTGTCCTGCAAAGCGATGCCGAATTTCAGTGTCAGTCAGTCGGAATGAGCACTGAACTTGAGTGGCTCGGCCATCGTTATTGATACTACAAGGACTTCAAGCGAACTATGAATGCCTTTTCCATAATTTCTTGCTTGCCGTTGCCATGGCGCCGGAATCGAAGCCCGGATTCCTAGATCCCGCTCCCACTTTTGCTCCCCGGAGCCCACTCGGCTTCGTTCCACATGCATGAGTGCATCTTGACTCTCAACATGCCAATTGCAAAATTGTTTTCCCCGGCTCCGCTCCGCCCCTACCTGGCGGACAGGTTGCCGTGGCAACCATTGCAGGCATTAACAACACAATCAGTCCCAGTCCAGTTCTGAGTGCGAAGGTGCTCTCGGCGGCATCTGCCTGTGACGTTGCCCCTCTATTTTCTCCATCGAGAGTCCTGCGAGAGCCTGACAGCAGCAGGAGCGAATAGGGCCCTCTTCAGCTGCCATCCGAAATGGATTAAAAATGCCCTCTGGTCGCGGGAAATATGCTGATGGCGCCGGCAAATTAGTTTAACGGCAAGGCGAAACCCAAAAAAATGCTAAATTAATTTCGACTGAAACTGGAACTCAGTTAAATTCCGTTTGGCAGTGAATAAAACTGCTCGCGTTGCGTCTGTGCCAGTGGCTGGAGGATGGGGCTCCTTCTCCGGTTTGAGTTCGAGTTTTGCTCCAACAAAATGCAATTCATTTGGCGCCAATGCCGACGCCGCCGTCGTGGCGAACTTTGGATGGAACAAGGGGGATTACGAGTGCAGCAACCAGGCAATGAACAAGTTTTTTGTTCACCCCATCACATTTTTTTCCACTAGCTTTTTTTTTTTTTTTTTTGTTTTTTGCGGAAAAAGTTTCAAGTTTATTAGAATGGCAGTATTGCAAAATGCCACTCGGTGGCCGGCCGGCTTTAAGTGGGTCCAGTAATGGCCAAAGTTGGACGCTAACTGCTGAGCCTGAGTCTAGGCAAACAGCATTTGCAGTCATCAGTTGACCACTGAGAGAAAAATTGGGAATGAAAGTATAAGATAAGCTATAATCTGTCTCCAGGCTCTCTTGAAGCAAGCGACTTCACACGTAATCTCAAGCAGTCTAGATCTGTACGCGCTTAGACGCACTTGATTCATTTGTGGTTACTCCGCCATGGCATCGTTTGTTATTTATAGATTTTTACACTCTCAATTGTGTGTTTGTGAAAGAGGCATCAATGTGTCGATTACGGAAAATTGTTGCAAATAAATTGTATGGGTGTTATACATCTTATTATTGTAAGGTCTTTCGTACGACTTGATCAATATCTCTCCCATTCCCATTGTTTTCTGCAATTTTTATATAAATTATAACTGGATTAAATAGCTATTTCGTAATATTTCCAACTAAAGACCCCAAATAATAAAGAAAACACAATAAACACCACTTTCTCTTGCGAATTTCATACCTCAAAAAGTTTTCCCAGTGCAGCTCTTAGTGGCACGTCTGCCTTTTGGCCATATACTCTCGAGCCCAAACCGAATTCCACTTTAATTGGGCCACTTTGAAGGCTCATTGTCGTTGGGAATCAGATTAGAAGCAAGCTCATTGAAAGGCGTTCCCTCCGCTCCCTAACTGACTGCAATCTCTTTCCTCACCGCCTCCTCCCACTCGGAGGTGGCTCAGGTTCCCCGCTGACTAATTCCAGGCCATTTGCCGAGCTGCACTCTCTGCGTGGTAAGCCACATGCATCTCTGTCAGCACAGCCTCACGCCACACGCCTCATCTCGGTCCGCGAAATGTAGTAGAAAATATGGCAGGAAGACGGAGGAGTCCGTAAATGGATTGCCTTCCACGTGAAAAGACAGGAAAACGGCGAGCAGCGAACGGGGAAGAGAGAACTCAAAAAGGAAAACAGGGAGCAGGACCACTAAGTGGCCCAACTGGATGTGGCCTTCGCTTACGCAATGCTCCCCGGGGAAAGACAAAGCTGAGCCGCGGCTCTGCTGGGTCCTTTTTCCCGAATGTATTCCAAATTAAGCCGTTATCCAGCGCTAAAATATATGCAAATTGTTTTCGGCTCATGTCAGACATAAACTCTTTTTATGGCCAAGTGACATGTAAATCCACCTAACCCATTCCCACTCTCCCTCCCGCCACCCGCCGACGTCCTCGTCCTCCATTTGTCTGGCAAACACTTTCGTCTGCGTCTCGCAAAGAGAATTATTTCCCTGTGTGCGTTGCTGGCGACGGCGACGTGTTCACATTTATGCACTCTCCGTGTACCCAGGATCAGATAAGCGGAGCACAACTTACCCTCTCGCCAGGACCCTCCTTTCAGCTTCGAAGCCCATGCAATTTTCAGGGGAGTAGGCGGAGATTTGCCGCCACACGTTGTAGAATAATTGCGAATCATAAATATGAGGCACGACGTCCTCGACATTATTTAGAGGCAAACAGCGGGCCATAACTCCGGCTCAGGCTCAGGCTCAGGCTCACTCTGGGTAACTCCCCTCTGCCCTCATTTATGGCCTGTTGATTTCGCAGAGTGCAGCCAACAGTTAATTAAGACATTCAGGCACTCACTCGCTCCGCTCCGGATCATCGCGTGTCTGCAGCACGGAGAAGAGTGCAGCCGTGTGGGAGAGACTTTCCATGTTCCGTGTTCCGGACTCACTCCCGGGTCCCTGCTTCCCGGGTTCCTGCTTCCTGGGTTGCGGCTACAAGCTTCTAATTGAGCGTGCACTGGGCGCATCTAATTATCGCCCGACGCGAACAGTTTCCCATTTCCCATTTCGATCCTTTGACGCCATTGTTCCCACTCCCGACCCCCGTCTTGTTTGTTGTTTATGGCAAATGGCCTGCGACATTCGGGCGAAGGCGGCGAAAGGCTCAGGCGAAACACGAATTAAGTTGTTTGCCATCTGCGATAAAGTTTAAAGTCGCTCGGGTTCCACTGGGGGAGGCTTTCAGTCCCGAGCCTGCGGTTGGGGAACGCCTCTCTGACTCCCCGACTTCCCATTTACCTATCCAACCAACCAACCATCCATCCATTCATCCGTCCGTGCATCCATCCTAACTTCATTACCCGGCATGGAGCTTGTGTGTGTGCAAATTTCCTGTTCTGCTTTTTACGGCGGCACGTAATCAAATTAAGCAATTACAGGCTGGCGTCTCCCCAACTCCCCAACTTTCCAACTCCCCCTCGTCCCTCATCCACGTATCCTAGATTGTGGGGCAACTTCAAGGGAAAATCACCAGCTGGAGAGGAACGGAGGAAGCTTGGCCCTGCAATCATAACGGTAAACTTTGCCCAGGCAAACGGAATTGGAACCCGAGACCACCAGAAATGTTCCCCAGCGAACAAGTGCCAATCACCCACCACCGTGTGCACAGTGGAACATCGCATATCCTGGCTAATCCTGCATGGGGTCTGGTACTCGAACACCGAAAGGGGAGAGACTTCCTAGTAGGCTCTGACAGAATGTCCTTCGCCCCATCCCTCCTCCCAAAATTGGAATGGTAATCGCTTGGTTTATGGCCTATTAATCAACTGTCCAACTCTGAGGAACCCTTACACAGGATACACTTTTCGTTGGCATTATGCTCAGCCACAGCCACAGCCGCTCCCTTTGGAGCCCCTAAACAAACATCCCGGACACGACTCTGGCCACTTTCCAATTGGACAAAGGACCGGCTGTAACCGATATGTTTACGAGTTCCTTAGGATCCATGTCGTCAATTAATAATATTGAATGCGAGGCGAGGGTGGAGTGGGGACTCGCTTCTACAGCTTAGCCTGGCAAGACTTGGCACTCGCCTTGTCCTAGGACTCCGAATCACTCCCACGGTAGCTGTGACCACCGTATCCTTTCGCTTAATCGCTCGCTCGTAAAGCTCCGAAGGCGAATGTCCCTAATTATAACTGACCACGCAGCAGTGCAACTCGCTTGCTCCTGTTTCCATTTCCATTTCCATTTCCATTGAAGCCAAGGAGGACTCCCCCACTGACCTAATGAGCCATTTAGCCAATTGGGGTTAATGTCCACGCCCGCAGGAGCGGAGGAGCGAAGGAGCGAGGGAGGGGCGAAGGACGACTCACGAACTCAACTCAGCTGAAGTCGACTTGAGCGCGTCTCCTTGATGAATTTTTGAAGAGGCTCCGTGCGAAGTTTCAGCAGGATAAATATATCAGCCCGATTACCGACTCCCAACTTCCTCCTTATTTTCTCGTATCCTCCCTTTATTTGCTGAGTTCGCCTCTTCATTTTCATATTTCCCTTGTTTATGGCCAAACATTTCGGTCACGTGCCGAGGACGTGAGCATTTTTAGGCAACTTTTCTCCGTGAAGGAGAACTTTTCCGAGAAGCTTGAGAACTGAAGCAGGCCAGTGTGGATAGCACCTCCTCCGGGCTGGTTAAGTGCATTGTTCCCTCGCTGATGACTGCAGCAATCGATGACCACCTCCTCATCCTCTTCTCTCCTGTGGGTGCGAATTACGATATCATCCGGCAGATGTAAGCCTGCGTGGCGATGCGTGAGTCACCAATGCCACTTTCCTGGATCGCCTGATACAGTTTAGTCCTTGTCGGACACGGCACAACCCAAACCGACAGGACACAAGCCACTCTCAGTCGCAGCGTCCTTGCACTTCTCCGATTGCGGCAAACAGAATGAGGGAAAAGGACAGCTTTTGATTTCAGTTTGTCATTGATTTCAGTCCTGCATCTGCCCTCCTCCTTCCAGTTCCACCTTGCCTCCGCATCCGAGTGTTCATGAAACTGTAATCGGACGCTGGCAGCCCCTGTCAGTTATGGGATGCAGTGCTTCTCCAGCTCTGCATTTTTGACAAACGAAACCCGCACTCTTCTGACAGATTGCCCCTCTACCTGCCAGGACATCCGCAGGGGGTTATCCTGGCGCCATGGCGACTCACATATTAATTATTGGCTTACAGTATCGAAACAGAACCCGCCGCAAATGCTCTGAGGCAGTTGACAAATCGATTTCTAGTCTCTTATCCTGGATTGCCATAAGAGCAAACCCTTGTTGCTTTTTCCTTGCTGGAGTCCAGTTTCAGCTTCGATTTCTTATTTCCCCACTCCGACCTGCAAACGGACATCCATTGGTGTCAATTAGACTGCGGAACGCTTTGTCCCCCTGCAAATTGTCATTTCATTATGGATTCCATCCTGTTGCCATCGCATCCTGCATTCATTGAGCTGCTTATCACTGGATGTGCCTGCTCCAGCAGCTCGGAGGAGTGTCGCGTATCCTGTATCCCCTATCGCGGCTTCATCCTCATATTTTCCAACTCATTTCACCGCGAGTTGTGCGGAATCATCTGAAATTCAAATGTCACTGCTAAAAAGCGTAACCTTGTCAGAGTATCCTGTATCCTGTCGCTGTCGCCAGCCTCCT
>VNJR01006966.1:0-20396 GCA_008042585.1 Drosophila punjabiensis
AAATCTCGATAAATCGAATTCCCGTCTAATTCGTAAAAAAAGTGATCCCCTTGCCATTTCGAATTATCGGGACTCGACTGTATATAATAAGGGGGCCTGTCCTTAAAAATGACAAAATGGTTGCACTGACATGAGTGGAAGTGGGAGTGCCATCAGAGATGGAAGTGGGAGCCATTGGACAGCCGGACACTCGGGAGTTGAAGGCAAAGCCGAAGCCGAAGCCCGATCTGCCGTATTAAGTTTCACTCTGCGGTAGCAATTTGTCACTCACAAATAAAGCATTCCCATTGCAGTTGCTCCGAGGAGATTCTCCGATTCTCCGGTGCCCGGAGATGGAGATGGAGACGGAGACAGAAACGGAGACTGTGAGAACCGTCAGGCGAAGAGGCATCATTAAGTGCCCCGGCCCAGACACTTTTCAATGCCACTTGTGTTGACTTTTCAACCCAAAAGCGAAACGAAATGAAACGAAAACGAAACCAGAGAGCGCGTCCCGTGAAAATGAAAACGATTCCAGTAAAAACAAAAAGAGAAAATGCGGCAAGTGTGTGGGCTATTCGGTATTCGAGTGTGATAGCTGATGGCTGAAGGCTGTCACTCAATTCCGGCCACAGAGACCGACTGGGCAAGGGCAATGCCAAAAGCTTGGAGACTCAGGGTTTGCTCCAGTCACTGGGTCAGCTGGGTGAAGAAAATGCCGGGGGAAGGGAGCAAAAATGAGTTTACGATGTATAAATATCAAATTACATTTGATTTACAATTGCTGACCCATAAAAATCTTTAACAAATGTTTAATTAAATAGCTAGCAAAACCGAAACAGAAACTTTTCACATTTCTTTTTATTTGATTCAATTATAATCGAAGCAACTTAATCTTAAATATCCATAGTTTTAACTGTAATGTCTGTTAGTTCTGATCAAGAATATATATGATTTATAGGGTCGGAAACGACTCTTTCACTTTGTTGCACGCCTATAACTAATATTATAATACCCTGAAAAGGTATAAATATATAATTATATAGCATTTTCCTTCCCCAGCTATAATCTATAACTTTAAAAAAAAATTTTAACAAATTATCAAGTCGTTTTCCCAGATTATTTTAAGTGTTTATCAGTTTAAGATTTAATGTTTTCGTAACTTGAGTAAATAAAGCTGGGAACTCTGCTATCACTATAATTTGTTCTCCATTAAATAATCAATTTACCGGTTATTCGCTGTTTTATTTGCCTTGACTAGAAAAATCTTAAGTAAATAACATAATGTCTTAATTTTCAGTATTTTTATGGGCACCCCAGGCTAAAGGCATAATTTCCCGATTTAAACAGAGCCACTACGATCTCTTCGACAGCTGAGACAAAAGACTTAGGGCACAAACTTGACCGGAACGCACTTGATGCGTTTCGCGGCTTTTAGTTGTTGGCTCTTCGTTCTCGACCATTTCTCTAGCCACTTCAAAGTCGCCGCTTAACACAATGAGCTGCGAGCTGCTAGCTGCTAGCTGCTAGCTGCCAGCGTCTTAGCCCACTTTGAGCAGCGAAAAATCAACATCGAATTATGGCAACAACAAAATCGCAGTCAACAGTCGTTCACTATGGCTGGTACAAGTGGTACAAGTACAACACCGCAGCAACACCGAACTCGAACCCAAAGTCACCCCGAGATTCTAGGCTGTCGAACATTCTGAGCGCACGCGGTGAAAGTCGGCTCCAATGACAAGAATTTCTGGTCTTCATAATGAGGCTTATAAATGTTTTTATGGCGGCAGCTGAGCCGCAAGCACAACAACGGCCACGGACGGCTCTAACTACAATTTGGCATGTGCACCATTTATTAGAGTCATGCAAAAGGCAAATTGGCCGCTTAATTGCTCTGTTTCATATTTCACTGCCATATAAATAATTTTCTGCCAATCCGCGTCGCGCCTCGCTCTTCCGCATCTCTCA
Organism: Drosophila punjabiensis; assembly: GCA_008042585.1. NCBI lineage: Eukaryota > Metazoa > Arthropoda > Insecta > Diptera > Drosophilidae > Drosophila > Drosophila punjabiensis. The sequence goes on from VNJR01006966.1 coordinate 1,948, forward strand.
CCTGCCGTGTGGCAGGTGTATTTCAGTTGTTGTTTGATTAATCTCGCGTATCGATGCTGAGATCTCCGCGGTATTGATCGCACGGTGCTGTGCAATATGCGGAAAATGGAGATCATTAATCTGTCAAATTGAAAATAGGAAAATGCAGCCCCACTGTAATCAATTGATCGAGCGTTTAGCCACCGATTGCGGCCACAATTTGTGTCAACGCCAGAGCCAGTCCAGTGCTCACAGATCGGTCACGATCACCGATCACCGAACGCGATGTATCTTGTTCAATCAGAGATCTTAAAATGACAAGTTGCCGTTGTCGTTGTCGTTGGTATGGGATTTCCCAGGAGTACTGTTTGGGGCAACACTGTGTGTGCAACCGCCTCTTCCGTCTAATCAAGCAAATATTGCCTTATGCATATGGCAGGCAACCAGCGTTCGATTGCTTCCTGGGTTATGACTTCTGCGGCAGGGGATAATGCCAAGAATTAGTTGTGGAAAAATTAACACCACGCGGGAACGGCATTGACCACAAGGCTGATTGTTCTCGGTGCTGCAAGGCTGAAAACAATTTACGGGAACCGTACGATCAGTGGCAAGCTGTTGGCTGGCTGCTTCCAGCTCTCGCCAGCATTCTGGCCATGCCATGCCAATGGCCAGCTGTTTGGCCAAGTGCATTGACCGCCTGCAAATTGCACTCGCTGCACAAATTGATTTGAATGAAAGCGGCCGGCGGGGCTAGGGTCCGCGGAGCCCGAGAGGATGCTGCCGGTGGCTATTTACCATTTTCCATTTACTGTTAGCTCATCTCTGATTGATTTCTGCTGCCGCTGCTGCGTCTGTCACCTTTGACACCTTTAGCGGCCAACGGGTTGGGCCTGCTTGGACGGAACTCATCATTCGGCAGCTGGGAAATCGAGAACGATCGATTGGGAACGAGGGGCAAGCGGGATGAGCAGGAAATTCCCGAGATCAATTGGGGAAAAATATGAAATATTGACTGCAATTGAGGTCTTGTCCCAAGCCAATGAGTTCTGTTTGGACTAGGCTTTCACAGCCATGGGAGTCGGGGGAAACCAAATAGCTCAGTTTGCCAATGATTTAAGGAGTCAGAGAAAGCTGACTCATTAACAGGCATCTTTCACAGGCTAAAGATCCTTTAAATATTCATAGCAATCGGAGGAGGTGGAAACCAAATATGTAGCTTTGTTTGACATTGAATTAAGGAGCCAAAGAAAGCTCACTCATTAACCTTAGCAGACATCTTTCACAGGCTAAAGATCCTTTAAATATTCACAGTAATGAACACCAAATTTATAAGTTTGTTTGCCTTTAATTTAAGGAGTCAAAGAAAGCTCACTCGTTAGCATTAAAAAACATCTTTCACCAGGTAAAGATCCTTTAAATATTAGCTACGTAAATGCTGGTTGATTATGGAAAAAGCATAGAGAAAGGAATAAACAGAGTTGACACTCGCCCTGTCCTGTCCCGGATTTTCAGCTGCTGTTTCTCCCAATTTTCTATTTGCCATTCCATTTGCCCAGCCCCAAAAGCCAGGTCCACAGCCAAAGCCACATCCACTAATCTCGACAATCGTCATGTAAGGCCCTTAAAATGCATGTATTCTTCCTTGGGTTGGGCTGCTCCCAAAAAAACAAAAACAAACAGTGGGCGTGGCAGTGGCAGCCCCAGGAGCCTGTTAACCAGACCACCGAGAGCTCCAGCTCCAGCTTCAGTTCCAGTCCGGGAACCAGAACCGAACAGGGGTTTCGTTTTCGGCAATTATCAAGATGATGTTTGCCAGTTGTTGTCTGCGACATTCGTTAGATGCCTCAGTTCTAGCCTCGACTTGGACCGATCCCGATCCCCTTGCGTAGGATTAGGAAGAGCGGGAGCGAGAGGCTTGGCCCGGCCTGGGCGTGGGTGTGTGCCATGTCCCTATTGCTATCCCTATGCCAATCCCGGGCCCTAAATCTGTTGGTCATTAGTGTGCAATCGTTAGACTTTTAAATGCCCACCACGTTCTCTAGGTCTGTGCTCTGTTTTGTTACGAATATCGTACCAATTAAGTGGGGGAAACACACGCCGAAAGAGTGTCGAGCATCTGTACACAGAGCTTTAATCACGTTTCAAACGATAATATCCTGTAGGTCCGGAGAGTATGCTTGGATCTGAGTGGAATTTTTACTTAGGCTGTTGTGCTGATATTTAGTGGGAATTAGTGAATGAATGTAAGAAAAGTAGAGGAAAAATATTTAAAAAGTCTCCTTTAAAAATTCCAAAGTTTATTTTTTAACTGGACAATCAACTTTAGCTCTGTGAGTTATGATAACAGCTAAATACTAATAAGCATCTATGAAACTAAGTTTTGTAAATATTATTTAATGACAATGATAATTGCTTATATATTTTACCAATAAAACATTGACTACGAACTCAGTAATAAGTGAATACACCTTAGAAAATATAAATATCTTAACGGGACCTTATGTTTGCATGTCATTTGCAGGATTTAATGATATTATGATAGCCATATCAAGAGATTAAACTAAGTAATCATACAAATAAAAGGCCTTAAAGTATATGTGCCATAATTCAAGAATCCTACGACTTGCGGTATCTCAAAGTCGACTCGAATTGCCCCTCTTTCGTGGCCTCAGCTCCAGATACATCATCTCCGGCAGCTGCGATTTACGTGGGCTTTTGTGGGATGCTGCTGGTGGTGCTGCTCCTCGGTTGGCCAGTTTTCGCATGTACAACCAATTAGCCGATTGGCGCAGAATGAGATCGAGAGCGCAGAGCACACGCAGCGGCCAAAGCAGCATCGATTCATAAATCAACAGAAAATTATAAAACAATCGGAATGCCGGTTGCCAATAAACGTTAATTGCGCGTACAGGACAATGTGATGTGATGGCCACGGTCGTTGCTCGCTGGTCGTGGATGTGGACGTGGATGTGGGATATCGATATGGATATGGATGCTGCGACACCGCGGCTACAGATTGGACATGGACAGAGCACCGCCGCCAACCAGGAGGACAGAGCCACATCAGCAGCAAAACATCAGCAAATGCAAATTGCTGAGGAGCAGCGCCGAGCGTGTTGCGCCAATTTGCTTGGCCTGCCAACGTCTGTCAACGTCTCGTGGTCTGAGCCCTTCTTGGTTAGAGTGGCTTCTTGGCTTTGAGTGGCTGCCTGGCTCCTTGGCTGGTCCTTGCTTGTCTTCCACTGGCAATTACATGCAGCTCACGTCCTGTCAAAGTTGAAAGATGACAAATCAACTTGACAGCCGCGCCAATTTGCATGGCCACATGGACATTGGCCCGGTCATGGCCACGGCAAGTGAGATGATGCTGATGATGATTATGCATACGCCGTGTGGCCGAGAGATTGGAAGATCGTCAGCTTGACGCCCGGCATTGTGTAATAATTGGCAGTTCTTGGAAAGCTCGATTTTGAAGCAGATTAATTGGTTTTCCTGCTGCTGAGCCAGTTGCAGTTGCAGTTGCAGTTACCGAATGCGAATGGGAATGCCAATGGCCTCTGTTGATGGAACTGGCTGCCAGCTGGCATTCATAACCATTGGCAAAGTGGAATTAGCATATTAATTTACGGCACCGCCAATTGCATTCATTTCATTTCCAATTCTTTCTCCGCGGCAATTGCAATTGACGAACGTCCCATTAGCGTAAAGTTTTATGGCAGTCGTAGTATAAATGCGAATTGAAATGGGCCCCAGAGAGAGCAGACCCAGGCCCAGCTTCCGTCATATTAATGGCAGTCGGCTAGCTCCTGGCAGTAGCCCAGCGGGAGATTCATCTACGGCGCCGTCAGATTTTCGGATCGTTTTGCGCGAATAGTGGCAGTAGCTGGTAATGAAGAGGCAACGGAGTAACAAAACCGATCTCTGGCCATATCTCAGCGGAAACACCTGACTGGGGCCATGCAAATTAGCTGCCCATCAGTTTTGTAGATCATTGCCGGCCAGGAATTCAGGGCGCACTTGTACTTCACTTCGTTATAAGTTACTGCCGGGCAGACCTGGGACGAGTGTCGTGTGGGCCGTTCTGTTCTTTGGCTATATTTTTTTGCGCCTTTTTTGCTGGCCTGTTTGTTCACACGACTTTCATGTTAGCAAGTCGTTGTGCTAACAGTAAAAATCAATAAGTACCTGGCTTAGGCTTATTATGAGCCGAGCAGGCCAACAGTGGACTAAATAACTTGGCTCACAGAACATGCAGCAATCATCGTCGAGCGACGTTCGCTGTTCACCCCCTCCTACTAACTAACAAGCCATTAGGCATTAATTTTAGCCATATGCACTGGACCATACCTGCACTCCAGGGACTGCGACTGCAACTCCGCAAATATGTCGCACTCGGAGGAGATCCAGAGCTGCGGCCACAGAGAGGCGAATCTCCCCGGCAGCCGCAAGAGCCAGGCACGACAAAAAGGCAAAAAATAAATTAATGACATAACTTGGACGTAACACACGACTTGGATGGGAATCAAGTTTATGACTGCCCCTGATGGAGCAGCAGGAGGGACTGCAGAAGAGCAGGAGAGCAGGAGCGGGCAGTGGGAGTGGTATACCCTAAGCAGCGGTATAAAATGCACTAATTTCGCTATGTAATACGAATAACATGCTCGTGCCCGCTCATATTTGCCCGACCTTTGGCCCCCCACCTTTCACCAGCATCGGGAGCCGGCAGGAAGATTAGATATTCCACAGAGAAAAATATCTAAACAATTGAATCTTGAAAAATATGAGTAAACAAATTAGTAGTTTGGCAATATAAATAAATTAAAAAAAGTCGAACGAACTATTTCTTAACGTAGTTAAGGTTTTCATAAGGTATCATAACTTTGTCCCTACGGCTCGAAGGATCAAAATCCAAATGGGCAAATAAAAGACATTTACAATGCTTGACATTTGGTTAGAAATAAACTTCAAAAGCAAACAAGTAATCCTGTATGAGGTATCAATATTAATATTATTTTCCGCCAGTGCTATGGCATAAGTATCGGCCGATCAACCTTTTTTCGGGGTTAAGTGCGCATTACAAACAATTTTGTAATGCCCAGTTAGGCAACAGAACTGAAATTTGTTTTCAAATTATTTAAGTCGAGCACGGATGCGCGGATGGTGGCCGCCGGGCGGATGCAATACGATTGCAATTTAAGTAAATTAAAGCAACATAATGCAAGACGTGTGGGTGGTTCGAGGTCACAGCGAGCAGTCCGTCGTCTCTTAAGGTTTTGAACTTATTCCGAAAATTGCTCAAATTGAGCTGTACCGAAGATTCCACCGAAGAAGCTGCCGCCTGCTGACAACCTGGGAAACCTCTTCAAATAATATATAAGAAAATTCGTGGGCGGGCCTCTGAGAAAGCTCGAATCTGGCCGATCTGTTAAGAGTGCGTGATTATACGAATGGATAGTAATAGTGAGCTTTTGTCACACAAATCAAGACTGTCTCCCAAGAATTTGACATCGTGTTGTGATCGACTGACAGGTGGAGAAAACGCGCTTCTGTGGAAGCCACTGGACTGGGGACTGGACAATGTAAAAGTGAGAGGGAATGCTGATAAGCAGCACTGGACACAATGCCCCAAGAAAGTTGCCTCTGAATCGGATGAGATGAGGTGACAGCTCCCTTAAGAGGGGGGGGGGGGGAGATGCATATTCAATCGACCCAAAAGACTCTGTTTAACCCTCGCGTGCCGCCGGCCTCGTTTGTCAGACACTTGTCATACGGTCGAGGCCTGTGCCCTCTTTAGGGACAGCTCGGACATGACACGTGAATACGTACAAATGGACGTTCACTTCGGGCCAGCGAAATGAGCTCTTAATTAAGCATCCGTGTCAGTTGTTTCTCTGCATCTCTGGCATCCTTGAGCTCCGGTGCTGGTCAAACAAAAAAGAAAATACATACCAAAGCGACATGCAAGTTTGTGGCCAAAGTCTTTCGTTTTTGGTGGGCCAAGTGCAAGTGGGTCACACAGCTCTATGTAGCATAGCTCTCCATAGCTCTACCGGCTCTTCTGTCGGCCGGCTGTTCGATTTTCTTGTAAAACTGGCGCCTGACCAGAGTCGGCAATGGCCATGCATAAATAAATATCATACGTGGTGGATCGGGCCAAACGACGGGCATCTGGTTATGAGGGAATAAGAAAAACGCAAACGCAAATACAAATACAAATAGAAATAAATAAAATAAATTTCGCCTGCAGCCTGTTTGTTGTTTGCCATGTGTTCGCGGGTTTGTTTGCCTTGCTCTGCCAGTCGAGCAATTTACAATTCGCACACATGCTGTGCATTCTGCCGAGCTCTCAGGCTGAGCTTCAGCCTCAGTCTTAGCCTTAGCTTAAGCTTCAGTCTTAGCCCGTTGCCATCGCCTTTGCCGCTCTAGCTGCCTCTGCTGCAATTGCTGTTGTTATTGCCATTGCAGTTGTTTGGCAACGAAACCGAAAATAAATGCACGTTAAGAGGAGAAGTCCTGTCATCGGTCAACTGGCCGCAGTTGTTTGATATGCCAGCAGCAGCAGATCGGCAATGATTATATCCTATACTAGACGGGTACAAGGGTATTCTTGGCTTGAGATTAATGGAAAAATTAATTAGTTAAAAAACACATCAAAATAATCTTTAGTAAAGCTTTTAATTATAAAAGAATTGCTATACAACGTAAAGTTTTTTTTATTGAAAACAGTGACCTTATCAAGGGTCTGCCCATCAAAACAAATTCCTGTTTGAAGTGTCTATTTTAGGTGTCAGATAAGTTCTCTAACATGCTACGCAGTAAAAGTTTATCTTGAGTGTCATTAAAAGGAGATTAAAAGTATTATGGCAAGTTAATTATTTTAATGACATATTAACAAAGAATTTATTTTTTTTTGGAAGCCTAATTAGTTAAGGTAGATATCTTTTTATATATTTATTAATATTGTTAATCAAGCAAAGACAATTTTGCTCTTGGATAACTATCAAATGTTATGTTTATTTATCTTCCATTATTAACAGAGTAATTGAATAAACTTGAATACTAGTTCGTTAGCTTTAAGTTCTTCTAGGGTATCCTCTTTCCGATCAAGCTATCTTCACAGGGGCTTCCCACCTTGTTTTTACTTTCAAAGTACACCAAGAGCGGAGTTCAGCGCTGGCCATTTTATGGCTGCAATTTCATAGGCAAGACCGAGCATCATCAGGCATCATTAAGGTCAGTTCGTGGCTGGGATTTGCGTAAGGTTTGGCAAGTGAAATGAAATGAAGCGATGGGGCACTGCGATGTATGACAATTTTTGGTCAATGATCATAGCTGACCTCGCCGATTTCGCTAATTTGAAAATGAAAGTCAAAATGAGATATTTTCTTTACTATTTCAGCGGGCACCTCTTACTTTTTATTCATTTTTCTATGCAAATTGCCGAGACTCGACTCGAGGTGTACCCATAAAGGTGTTGTTCTTATGCTTTTCTCTTTTTATTTTGTTACGTTCTAAGTGTTCTCTCCACGTACTCCTCGTTCCATTCGTTTAATGAGCCTCTTAATAATAAAACTCTAAAAACAACCATGTCAACAACCTGTTTCAAGGTTGTTTTGGGCCTCGCGTTGGTGTGACACTTTCCATTTTTATTTGTGTGCTAATAGCGAAAGCTATTATCGCTCTATTCTTACGCATCTCTCGGGGGCTTTGTTAGAAAAACACCCACCGATCATCTGTAGGTGCTACCGGATGATCCTTTCACTTTTTTACGCCTAACTGTTAAAGATCGAATGGCCCCAAGAAGCCATAAAACAAACATAAACATCAATCAGGCAGCAATAAAACAAAGGCTAGTCTCCCTATTGTACCTATGTTTGATTTCGTTTATCATGTTAATTTCAGACCAAAATAACCCGCCACTCCAGCGGCACCGACAGCTACCTGAGTGGAGTCACGGCGGCGCTGCCTCTCCAGGTGAGTGGAGGCGGTGCCAGGTGGGCGTTGAAATCCAGCTCTCAACGTCGTACAAATTAATCAACACGTAAACGAGACGCTTTGGGGCCAGATCAGAGCGCAGACCTTTTGTCCCAGTTCGAGGAGCACGCCCGCTCACATATGGGGAATTTGATGGGGGATGGGGCGCGGACGGGATGGCCTTCTAATGGGCTTTTTATTGGGTCACCAGGCGACGCAATTCACACAAAAGGCACCCAGGCAGAAGAGCGGGCAGTGGAGGCAGGAACTTGCCTCGGACAGACACCTGCCAGGGACCCACATTTCATTAATTGCCTTTTAGCCCGGAGTCGTGAGCGAGCCAAAATTGTGCCTGCCCCCGAGATGGAAGCGGAGTCGAGCCGAGCCGAGAGGGAAAGTTTAAAGTGCAAGCCGGCAGAGTCAAGGAGCTCCAGATCAAAGTGGCCAAAAGCTGCCGAGCCGCCTAAATTGGATATTGAGTTCACGGACCCGAGACGAGGATGATGGAAGCCTAACAGGTGTCGCTGCAGAATATTACTTAATTGATTTATGAGTTCTACCGAACTGCCTAAAACGCCGAGACCGCCGCAGTTATGCGGCTTTCAGCTGGAGTTTTTCTCCAGAGAATCTGTGGATTCTGGGGCAACTTGATCTGCGCTTTCCCAGAACTGTCAGCATCGCAGATGTCTCCGTTTACAGAACAATCCGGCGACAGAAATGGTCTAATGAGTAAATTAATTGCAGCCGACCATGATCTGGTCCACTCTTTATTCGATCTTAACACTAATTCGCAATAAAGACTCAATTAATCAGCGAGGAAAGGCGCCCCCCAACTTGACCCCACAGCAGCAACAATCGCGGATTAATTAGTGATTGATCTCGCTGGAAGGGCTAAAGAGATGCAATGAAAGTGCAGCTGTACTTTTCACTTTCCTCGCCGGAGTGTTAACAATTTGAAAATGGCCCTAATGACGGTCCATGCAGGTTGCCCGTCGATTAAAGTCGTTCACTTCAAAACAAACAAATAAACAAATGGAGAAACAAGCTGGGAGATGAGCTATGCCAGATTAGATGAGCTGGTCGATGCTGGTTGCACCTCCAGCTCCCAGCTCCCAGCTTCGGCTCTCAGCTCTCACTTTTTCCAATTAATGGAAGCCACTCGAATACCCTTCCAAGTGAGGCAGAGAGAGGGTATCAGCTAAGCTTCGAGAGAGAAGTGTGAAGCTGTCGGGGCAGAGCTGCAACTAAATTAAGACATTTACGACCTGGCCAGATGCGAATCAATAATGAAATGGCCATGCAAAATTCTAGACACAACAGCGTTAAGAACCGCCACAGGGAACGTCGCAACGGTAAATGAATCCCGAGAGGAGGAGGGCGAAGACTTCATGACTGCAGATACCCGACTCCAGATTAGAATGAATCATTTCCAGGCATCCTAATTGAGTTGTGGCCCCGCTGGCAGGCCGAAATATTAGCAGACGCCTTGTCGAATGTCCAAGCCGGAGTCTGGGCCTCAGTCTGGCTTTGAGGCCCTGTCGGTGTCCCAGTCGGAGGTGTGAGACTATTTAGCCGGGCCAACTAACCAAACCGGGGCCAAACTGCACCGATTAGTCGCAGACTGGGACAAGGAAGTGGCCAGAACCCAGACGAAGGGCCATTTATCATGGGCTGCTCGTGTCTCGTCTCCGTGGCCAAATTAACCGTTCCCTGACTGACTGACTGACTTAGAGACTGACTAAGTGAGTGGCTAACGGGATGAGCTCGGGGAATGCCCAGTGGCTCCCCCGCTTTAATTGCTCCATCGAGAGGTGTTCTTAAATGCCCCACACTCTGACTTGAGCTCTTCTCCAAAGAATGTAGTTCTCTGGGTCAATGCGAGCACCTGAACCAATCAAAAGCACCTTGGGTGAGGCACGCAGTCGATTCTGTCCGCTTTCTCACAATAATTCACCAATAAAGCACGCAGTCGCAAGAATATTTTTATGGACTGCGAACCGAAATGAATTCGATCAGCGAGTGACAGGAACCGAAGGTGATCTCCAACCTAAGCCCAAGGGTGGACAGGTCCTGGTCCTGGCTCTGTGAGAACTCTTACTCGAGCTGAACCTCACGTTCGATGTGCAAAGGGTTCCATAAAACACAATGGAGCATCGCCCGTCCGAGTTCTATTGTTCTATCGTGGCTTGCAAATTTTCGGCAGCTTTAATGTTTATTCATGAATTCCAACATGAAGCGGCAGTGCCACGAGGAAGAGACCAGCTCTCGGGCCTGCCCATGCGAAAACATAAATCAAATTGGCCGCAAACGTTCGGGCCAAGTTAAGGCAGCCACTGCAGCACGCAGACATGGCCAACTGATTGAGCTGTCGCGTATTTGGGTGAGGTGAGATCGCCCAGTGTCTAAATGGCCATAGAATGCCATGGGTTCAGGATGGGGTATTCCTATTTCTGGCTGCGAGTTTCGTGTCTCGGCTGCTTAGGGAAATCTGCTCTTCGGAGAAAACGAAAATTTCCATACAGCCCGTGCTCTTATATGGCTCCAGATCTCTGACTTTTGTGTCATATCAAATGGTAGCTGGCCGTTGGTAAATGGTAAATGGCAATCTGAAAACGCTGAAATGCGAAAATGCTAAAATGACTCGCTGCCCCAGGCCCGCCCACAGTTAGCACAGATCCATCCTGAGTGAGCCGGCGCAAGTGGGTCAACAGCATCGGACTAACGGAAGTCGATTATCAGTTTTATTCTAACTCATATAAATGCACACAGGTGCGTACTCAGATACCGTATTACCGCCAGCAGGTCGAGGAGGAGACAGGAGAGGATTATGGGGATAATACTTGAATTTCCCAAAGCAGAAACTCGATTTAATCCGCTCTGGCTGCCGACTGCGCCGGCGAATGATCTTCATTTCAGCTTGGCGCTCCAGATTTCGATTAGGATTAGGGGGCACTCTCCTGCCCGATGGCGGAATCGCAAATGATTTCCATGTAAGGATTGCGAGGGCAGGCGGCGGGATTGGGAAGCCATTCGAGGCTCTGGGACCTAGCACCGGGGCGGAGTGCACTGCACTTATTCTATTACAAATTTTATTACACTTAAGTGCGGGAATCGAGCCGAAATGTGTGCCATGGTGCGGCGGACTAGTTGAGCCGTGCCTAATCCTCCGGCGGGCGGGCTCTCTTTGAAGATCGGCTCCCCAAATTGCGCCCACTGATGTAATGTTTGCTCGATCTGGTCACGTTGCACGTAACCGCAGCGCGGCTTTTATTTAACGTGCGGTAATTGCATTAATAAAGAGAGCCCAAATCCCAAATTATATTGTACAAATTGAGCTGCGTACAATGAAAGCGAAATTGTTTGATTTCCAGCCGAACAGCGAACAGCGATTCCTGATGCCGATGCCACGAACGAAATCAATCAGCCGCCAGACGAAAGACGAAATACGAAAGACTCAAGGCACGAACTTGTCAAAGGCATTTCCTGAGCCCAAGAAGAAGGTGGTGCTTGGTTGTTCCCAAGCAAGGTGTGTTAGGGAACCTTGCTTATGACTACATCTGCGAGTGGAAGCATACAATAAAAATTCGAAACAAGTGCCCCTGAAGCCAGCCTTTGTGATGTCTCAGATTATCCCTTGCATTATCGGTTTATGGCTTCTAACCGTATTTCGAAATAACTGCCTGACGATCAGCATTTAACACTTCCATTTCCTTGGAGCCACAGAATGCACTCCCATATTCTTGATCTCCTTTGCCGGCTGACATGATTTACGACTCTGGTACAATAGAGCCAGCTTTGGCAGGGAACCTCCCTCCCACAGATTAATTTCGAATCCATAACCATCTGGCCAGATGCGAGAGCCGCTCTGTGTGCTTTGAGCTCTGCGAGAACCCAACTGGTTGCACCTGTTCCACTTGGCCGCGGGTCGTGTGCTCGAGAACATTTTCATGTTCAGCGGAGCATTTTGTTTTTACGACAACATCGAAGAGTCGTCAGAACGAACCAACTGAACGGAGCAGAACATAGCAGAGCAGAGCAGGGCAAGCCGCGCTCGCCAGGACAGCCTCGCAGGCGGCGGATGCCGCTCGCCAGGCTCCAGAGCTGGGATGTCGACCTGGACCTTGGCACGGGACGGTTCTCCTGTCATGTGGAACTGCCGGCATAATAATCGTAAAATGCCAGCAGCGCTTTTCGGTGGCGGCTGCCGCCCCGTTGTGCTCTTAATGTTGGCATTTATATTCCAAAGAGTTCTTAATGCGATTAGAGCAATTAATTGCCCGTCGCCGGAGCGCTGGCTTGCAGATTTCAGTTGGCGGAAGTGGCCATGTCGTGAGCCTAACGGTCGTCCAGGCTATCGATTGCCTCAGCCCATTAATAATCCCAGTCACTCCATGATGTTGAGAGGAATGCTGCGGGTTTGAGTCCAGCCCAAACCCAAACCCAAACCTAACCAAACCGAAACGAACTGAACTGAAGTCTGGAACTGAAAGTGAGAGTCGCCCGGGGCTGGGGAATTCGAATATCGATTTGAATCGACGGTGCGTGGCTGGAAACAAACACAGAGCTCGAAACCGTGATTTATGCTCACTCGTTGGGAAAATCATGTGAAAATTTGCCGAACCTGCCGCAGCTCCTCCCACTTCACTTTCGTGTGGGAAAGTGCAATCAGCCCTGGAAGCTCAGGCTGATGGATTCGCGGCTCTGTGCAATTACCGCCGCTTAGCATAAATCGCGCGACCCTACCCGGTCTGACCCACATTAGTCCGCGGCAGAACACCGAACACAGCGCCCAGAGCTAGAGCGGAAATTAACTGAGCTCGAATCTGCTAAATTCGATGGATTACAGGCTAAGAAAAGGAAAGAGGTTTGAAAGTTTAAGATAAAAGTTAGAGCTAAGAGTTTATATATTAGCTTGTTCAAGAGTCTAAGCATATTCTTGGAGTATATTATTGTCTTAAATATATAAAGGTATTTTTAACTTGTTAATGACAAGTTCGTATTTATGATTGAACTCTTATAGCATGCAAATATTAATTTTACTTTCAGCTTTTATTTTTTCCAGTGTACGCAGTAGAAGCCGCGGCGCACGCGCCACCAGCTCGCTTCATAACTCACCGCCGCAGTGGCGGTCTCGACTTTGTTACATATTATTTATTGTGCCGGCCCCGCTCCACCAGCTCTAGCTTCGGCTCCAGCTATAGCACTAGCTCCTACTTCTGCTCCTTCTCCATCTCCATCTCCCATTCCTGCTCCTGCTGCATCCGACTGTAGCGGAACCCGTGGGCGTTTAACGGCATCTGGTTGCTTGCATATTTGCCGGCAAGTCAAAAATTCGTGTGTTCGCCTGGCGAGCGCTTAATGGGTGTGGGTGTCTGTTTAGGAGTCGGGGGAGGCTCCTTGTCTACGGATTACGGGAACGGACCATATCGGTGGCAATAAAATTATGTAAAGAGAATTTCCTTTAAGTTTTTCTTGTTTTTTTTTTTTTTCGGCGGCCAACAAGTGTCGGTATGGATGAGGTAAGGTGTGGGCGAGACACGGGACAAGTAAATGCAATTTGGGGCCAGGGAGGAGCCTAAACTTATAGGTTTAGCCTCAATTAAACAAAGAACGTGAATGAATAATAAAGCCATAAATTAATACACCTATCAATAAGCTTATACCCGCCTAAGATTGAAAATAGCACTCATATTAAAACGAGACTGTCGTCTCACTTTCATCGACTCGAGTGTGACACAAGTTCCCAAGAGACCCTAGAAACTTGTGGCTGCTAAGCTCTACAAAATCGGCTTATGGGCTGTTTTTTACGGGACCAAGCACAAGTATGAGTACAAGTATAAGTACAAGTAGTGAAGGTCAGCAGAACAAGTGTGACAAATAGTGCTCGCAACAAGGCAAAGTCACCTAGAACTTGTCACTGGGAGGGGGATCTGGTTTTAACAGTTCCAGAAAAACCGAAAGTTTGTAATTGAAAGTTCCGAAAGAAAGTTGACGGGCCTGGGAGACCTCCGGAGAAGGGGCATTCAAATTAGAAAAGCGTGTTTGATCAACACAAATCTTCGAGGGCCGCCTCAGCCCGGCCCGATGAAAGAAAGAACTCAGTTAACGCAGTGCCAGTCAGTCGGTCACACAGTAGCACACTTTGCATACCCCGGAGAGATAAGGGGGGATCGCCTCTGAAAGGCTAAAAGGTTTGTTTTGTCCATTAAACCTAACGGTTATGAACATGAATGGGCTGCGTGTTAAATTTATTCATTTATGGATTCTTATCCGCTGAACTGATTAGGCAAATTATCAAATTAGCTGGACGGACAGTCATCGTTTTCCAGTTTGTTTGCTTTCTGGCATTGCCTTAATTGGACTCATAATTACGGTGCTTGGGTCTCATTAGGCGGCTGAAATTAAACTGTCTTTGTGCGAAAAGTTTCTTCTTAAATTTACACGGAATAGAATAAATTCCCCGCGCCATCAGTCAGCCGTTGACCTGCGGCAATTGATCTTCAATTAGGCAGCATTTCAAGCTCTCTCTAAACGGCTTTTAATCGCATTTTTCCCACCCTCTCAAGCGGGCCAGCTTTCTCTGGCACCTTTCATCCTGTCAGAAACATAATCCTGTCAATATCGTTTGCGGCAAAACGTGTACCCGCTCCACTGAATCGTTCGCTCTGCAGATGTTTGTTGAACCCGTCTGAATTTCAGATGAATAACGTCAACAGATTGAGTGCCAAATGGCTTTCTGATGAGTGTGAATAAAGAATTGAGGAGTTCACACACCGATTTACGACATAAGTTTCGCAAATTCTCATAACGAGATTAGGCGAGCTTTTTGTTTTCGAATGTCCAGTGGAAATCGGGAAATTTGTCACACCCATAAATAATCTTTCTCGGCTTTCGATCGTATAAACTTTCTTTGATAGCGCAACGAAAGGCGGCCAGAAATAGAAATGGCAATAGAATGGGCCATGACCTTTTGTTATCAATGGATTTTTAGGTAATTACAAAGCGGTTACGGTTTCGGGCGAATCACAATGCAAATTGTCTGGCCTGACCCACATACGCAGAGCCAGGAGCTGGGCCAGCCAAGAATGGAGCCGCTACAGAGTTCAATTTAATCATCGACTGGCTAAGGCAGCCAGCTTAGTTAACTAACTGGCACAGCACAGGAGTCGGAGTAGGAGTCGGAGTCGGAGTAGGAGACCGTATGTAGGTAAACAAGCCGGAGCCATTTGCTCAATAACTCATTTAATAGCGACATGGACGGCGGACCCAGTAATGAACAAATAAAAACCGAAATCTGCCGTTCGCATGGAGGAAGCCTCATCGAACTCATCGCCGTTCGAACAATGCCAAAGGAGGCCCAAGAACTAGCGGAATCGCTGGATTCCCCACACATACTCACACATGGAACCAGGTCCAAAGCCTCTCTGACCAATTGACCGCAAAAAACGGCAAACACTGGCAAAACCCACAGCAAACAATGCTGGGCAAAAGCGAAAAGGATGTCAGTCATAAGCCAAGATACATGGCCTCCTGTTGCCCATCTGCCCGGCTCTAGCTTCAGCTCCAAGTCCCTGCTTCCAGCTCATACTTCTGCTCCTGGTGTAGTGGGAGTCGGTAATGGTTAATGTGATATGGCCAAGATACTGGCCCGCGGCATAAATCACTGTGCAGGTTGTGCCCGGGCAGCGGAGACTTATGATCGGAGCAGAAACCAAACCGCATTCAGTCGGAATGAATATGTTTTGCCTGCGAACCAAAGCTATTTCCCAGCGAAATCGGCCAGGGAAATTGATTATGTCGATTTACATATGAGCACAAGTCAATTGAGTTATGATCCAGCAACGGCTGGCTTCGAGGCTGGAACTCCTGGTTCTGGCTTGGGTTCTGTGGGACACATGGGACAGCCGGGCGAGTGTCCCAGTTGCCCTTAACCCAGATAGCCCCTAAATGGGTTACAGAATCGCATTTATGACAAGCTCCCCGGGTTTCGTGTTTGGCAGCCAAAAAAATAAGTCAGGCTTTGGCCAGCTCGTGCTGCAAATGATGTTGTTCCCTTTTCGGTAACCCAAACAGTCCCTACTGTTCGTTCTTTCAGCCTTTGGGTTTCGGTTTTAAGCGCGGCTAAGTTCTCGTTTCGCGGCTGCATTCGCGACTTGCATAAATTTCAGCCAAAATTTTTATCGAAAGTGTGCATCTTACGCCCGCTGCAAATGGTTAGGAGAGGTTCCCGCCGCTCCACCGATTCCTCCGCTTCCCGCTCGGCCACAGCTGGCTGGGATTGGGTTCGCTGATTCCTCGTGGCATGGCTTTGCATGTCTATTTAAATCTTAACATGCCGCTGACAAAATGCTCAGCAATGAAGACAACAGCGAGGAAAAAAAGCGCAGAATTAGAAACCGCAATAAAAAGCAACGGGAAGACGTCTGGCCTGGAAATTGTGCCAGTAGTGTAGACATGGCCACATTTAACAGGAGCAGCAGGATCAAGTCTTGTTGCCTGTACCTCCACCGATCCCCCTTGCCCAGTCCCAGATCCTCTGTAGGTTGTTCGCCCGGCTGTTTAGGCGATGTCAGCGCTGATAGGCGACGCTGGCTGGGATCGGGTCATGCCGCAGATGGAGATGCAGATGGACCGGGAGCGGGAGGCGACTCCCCCCGGTGGCTCAAAGTTCATGACATTCTCCTTCTTTGTCTCCATCCCGAAATGTGGTTAATTCTGCTTGTATGATGCGCTGTTCCCGTGGGGGAGATGCGAGATTAAGAAATTTGTGAATTCTGATTGTGTGAATCTCCCAGGCAGCGTCCATTAATCTCGGCGCCAACCTTTCGTTTATTTAATTATAGAAAGAAAGGTCTTTGTGAATGCCATTCCAATTCATGAGAGGGGGCGTGCCCGAACCTTCGATCCGATTCCCAGTGACCTCGATACCATAAATCATCTTGCGTTCGCGCTAATTGATTCGCGCGAAAGAGGAAAGCAAGAGTTCTTCTCCTCGATCGGATTGTGGGTCAAAGCAATCCCCGGCTTGTCACTTCTGCGGCCATCACAGATTCTCGGAGATTTATGGAAATTTGCATGGAGAATGTCATCTGCTAGGTGCGTGAGCTGAGATCGAATTGAAGCTGGAACCTGCTGAGAGCCGCGGGTCGAAAGTTGGAGGATAACAAATGAGAATGTTGGGGGTTAATGATGGCTGCTGTTGACTCTTCGGCCACTTGGTTATCCATTATGTTTGGACATCTATTTCTGCGAATCTCGGCAATTATTGGCTATTAGAGGTTTCACTTTTCGCAGATCGCTGGCATTTTCCGACACCGAATTCTCCGCTCTTCTCTGCGTTTTAATGAACTTTCATTTCCTGTGCCGAACATTTGCAAGTCGCTGGCCAGCTTAGCATTTGAATGAGAATACGAAATCGAGTGTCACCACTCGACCGATATTATTCAGCCCCAGCTCCCTCCCTCTCCTAGTGAAAATCCAATTCCTATTCCGATTCCGAGTGATGCATGGCCATCGCTCATCTGCCTGTCTCTGCCTCTGGTCCGGACCGACTCTGTGCCTGGTCAGAATCGTGACGCGAATGCGAAGCGCAGGAATATCGAAGGAGCTCCGTGGACCAGAGACCTTGAGGATGGGATCCAGTGGATGTGTGTCGATCGCGGGTTTTGATTTAGTTGAAAGCCCCGTCCGCTTGACACTCGACATGAGTGAAATGCTCGCTGCACATTCTACATTCTCCTTTTCGCCAGGCATTATTTCATTAAATCCGACCTGTTTGATTAGAATCACTTTCGGTTCGCTGGGAAGTGAAACCTCTGCACGACGCACTTTCGATGGCACGTGAGACAACCGGAGTGCACTGGGAACTGCGACTGACCACGGAACCACCAGCGATGAAGAACAATGAAATGACAGGGGAAAGGCTCTCCCAGGGAGCTTCTTCCCCTGCCCGAGGGTCAGCACACATGGGCGGAGAGCGGAAACACTTTGCCAGTAAACGAAGCGAAATGAAATGAAATGAAAATTGCAATAAATTTCACTCTTGCGCGAAGAAGAGCGGCATCTAATCACAGGCAAGGGCAAGCCCCAGCTCCCGACTCCCAACTCCTAACTGGAAACTGAAACTGCGACTGCAGATGCCACTGCAACTGGTTGCCGAAATGCAACGTGAGCCACATGCAACATGCGGCAGTCAGCGTGCTGCATGCGGAGCCAAGTGGGAATCGGAGGAGCAGAAACAGAAGTCGCTGGGGCAGGGGAGCAGTCAGAGTGGCAACGGCCTGGGAATTGGGCTAATTGATGTTTAGCTGCACTTTTACCCGAGACGTGGACAGCCTGCTCTCCGGGACATCGATGCATATCCGAAGTGGAGCCAGGCCCGACTCACCAGATGCATATTACATGACTCCGGAGTCCTCTCAGGCGATCGCGATCCCAATTCTTGTCTGCTGATCCAGCTGCATCTTAATTAATCCGAGCATCGCCAGGCTTTGAGC
>VNJR01006968.1:0-13314 GCA_008042585.1 Drosophila punjabiensis
AAGATCAATCACTCAGAGTTTGCATAGACTACAGAAAGCTAAACAGTATGGTGCTTTCGGATTGTTTACAGTGCTAGATATGGAAAATGGATTTTTTCACGTTCCAGTTGAGAAAAGTAGTCGTGCTTATACTGCATTCGTTACACGGGAATGGCTCTTCGAGTTTAATAGAGCTCCATTTGGTTTTCGAAACTCTCCAGCTGCTTTCATACGTTTTGTAAACCACTTTTTCCAAGGATTAATAAATGAAGGCATAATGCAGCTTTACATGGACGATATAATTGTACATGCAGTCTCCTAAGAGGAATGTTTGCAGAAGACTCAGCAGGTTTTGGAAACAACTGCCAAATACCATCTGAAAATGAAGTGGAAAAAATGCAGTTTCCTTCAGAAGCGAATATCGTTCTTGGGTCATTTTGTCGAGAATGGTAGAATTTGGCCGGGATCGGAGAAAACTATTTCAGTAAGTCGCTTCCCTATGCCCACAAACATCAAAGCAGTACAATCCTCCCTGGGTCTGACCGGATTTTTAAGAAAGTTTATGCCGAATTATGCCCAAATAGCTCGCCCACTTACGAACCTCTTGAAAAAAGACGTCGGATTCAAGATAAGGCCAGAAGAATTGCATGCGATAGATCAGCTGAAAGGTTTGCTTACAAGGGAACCAGTTCTCCATATATATTCACGAAGTGCCCCAACTGAGTTGCACACTGATGCGTCAAAGGAAGGTTATGGAGCCATATTGTTGCAGAGCTTTGAGGGAAAGTTGCATCGGAAGCAGAATCCAAGCAGCATAGTTACATCCTAGAAGTCAAAGCTGCTCTGAAGAAGTTCCGACACTATCTTCTTGGAATTCGTTTCAAGCTGGTAACAGATTGCATTGCGTTTAAGCAAACTACTACCAAGCAAGATGTGCCAAGAGAAGTTGCACAGTGGGTTCATTATCTTCAGGATTTCAACGTTGACATGGAACACGAAGGGACGAAGCATCAAACACGTCGATCACCTGAGCAGACATCCCCTGAACGTGTTTCTAGCTGAAGAAAGCGCAGCAATCAGACGAACAGATTAAATCAATTGTAAAAGTTCTTGAAAATTCGCCTGTTGACAACTACAAGCTCAAAGAAGTAGAAGGCAATGAACTAATAGTAGTCCCAAGATTGATGGAACGAGAAATTATAGTAAGCGCTTACGAAGCAGGTCATCCAGCAGCTCGTAAGACTATGCATAACATCCAGCAGCAGTTTTACATCCCACACCTTGAAGGAAAAGTAGCCCGATTAATTTCCAACTGTGTCAGTTGTATTATCCATAACAAAAAGTTGGGTAAGCAAGAAGGTTTGCTGCATTGCATCGACAAGGGAGACGTTCCTCTGCACACGTTGCACATCGATCACCTCGGTCCGATGGAAGCCTCAGCCAAGCAGTATAAATACATTTTGGCTGCTGTAGACGCATTCTCAAAGTTCATCTGGCTGTTCCCAACGAAGACAACGGGACATGAAGAAGTGATCAGAAAGCTGGGAGAATGGGTAACATCCAAAGCGAATCATAAGCGATAGAGGTTCTGCGTTCACATCCAATGCCTTCGCAGACTTTGTGAAAACAAACTGGATCGAACACGTATGGGTCACGACGGGTTTTGCAAGAGGCAACGGGCAAGTCGAGAGAGTGAATCGTTCGATTGTATCCATTCTTTCGAAAGTATCCTCAGATGAGCCGAGTAAGTGGTACAAATACGTCCCACGAGTACAGAGGGCGCTAAATTCACAAGTGCACTCGACAACAAAGACGTCACCCTTCGAGTTGATGTTTGGAACCAAAATGTTCACCAAAGCTGAGGATCGACTCCTGGAAATCATCAACGAAGATATTGTTGGACAATTCAACGTCGAGCATGCCGAAATGCGTGACACAGCGAAGAAAAACATTTAAAAAGCTCAGATGACCTATAAACGGAACCATGATAAGAATCGAAAGCGCGATTTTGAGTACAAAATAGGAGATCTTGTGGCTATTAAGAGGGCGAAAACTTGCATCCCCCTACTTGGGTTCTTACGAAGTAACACAAGTAAAGAGAAACAGCCGCTAAGATGTTCGCAAAGCTGCACACACCGAAGGTCCTGATAAAACATGTACCAGTTCAGACAATATGAAGCTGTGGCGGTATGTTGCCGAGAACGACGAGTTATTATCATCTGGGTCAGATGATGAAGATCAGGAGGGCCGAATGTAAAGACTGGTTACACTGGCCAGCTGCAGTCACACACTTGCAGTATGACCAGGTCTGCACAACAATAAAACGACATAAAACAGNGTCTGCACAACGATAAAAAGACATAAAACAGACAGCGAGAAATGAGATGGCAGCGTTGAAGGAAGTTGGTCACATTGTCATCGTCAATCGTGAGAAGTTGCAGCTAAGAAAATATTAAGTCGTCGCGGTTCGCATTTAAATATCATTTTTCACTCATTGTGAAATATAACTAAACCTATTCATTATAATAAATACTCTATATATATATATATTACATCCACACATCCAAGTTCACATTCTCACATCACGTCCGTCACAAAACTGCCCTCTGCTTTCCAAGAAAATAAATTATTAAATATACATACATACATATTATTAATTACATATAAATAAAATTTCGACCAAACATTTTTCTTAAATATACATCTACAACCCAACATACTATAATTCACCCGCATAAATTAACCCAATACATTTATAACATACAACTGTATTCCTAATTTTTTGCAAACCTATAAAATACAAAATAAAATTAATCCACCCAAATTGCAACTTATTTTTAATAAAACTATACCCATACACTCAACTATAACAAACATTAATTTATATTAATGCATATTAAAAAGACAAATATTATATTTAAACATCCAAAGCATAGATAAAATAAAGCTGTTTTTTCACTCCTATTTACATCCATACAAACATATATTTGGGCTAGCCTCGCGCTATTCTGCGCTGAACGGCAAAATCCACAGCTTCAGAAACATACATACATATATAGCCGCCTGCCTAAGGGTCCTCATACATACCTATTTTTCTCATCTCCTCTTTGCTCGTACAGCGTGCACAAACACCTGCATCATACATTTCTAATGGGCAAAGACCGGCGACACAGTGCCGACGGGAAAAAATCCGTCACCAACGATTTAAGCAAAATTTAATCAGAGAACAAAATGATTTAAATTACCCAAATATTTTTTTGATTATTGGTGAACACTTACCGTTAGCTGTTTTCAAACTTTTTTCAGCTTTTTTGTGTAGCTTTGGTTCTCCATTTCACATACGTATTTTATTAATATTTTTGTGGTGTTCCAAAACTAAAATATATATAAAATAAAATGAAATATTTATATAAAAATATATATATAAAAGGGAAAATCAGCTAATTTCGCCAGACTTTGTTATTATTTTTAAATATTTTTTTCTGGCTATTTTCTGTTATTTTATTTCATTTTTATTTGATTTTTTTTTTTTTGCTGGCTTGTCATATTTTTTTTTACGCGCTTCTACAATTATTACTCGTATTCCTGAAGCTAAGGTCTGATAATTGCAAATAGCAGATAAATAAGTATAGCCTTTATCTTTATTTTTAGGGGATAGCTGAGTATGCCCAGTGAGGGTGACAAGAAACCGACATCTACCCCAGGAAATGAACCAAACGTCAATCTGGGCTCTCCGCTTGCCTCTCACGCTAAGCCAGCACCTAAGTCCGCAATTCAATAGTCAGATCGGAATCTACTCCTAAGGGAGGAATCATCCATCGACAAGCTCAAAGACAAAAAAACTGTTATTTCCAAACCGTTGGCGAAATCTTCTAGCAAGTCTTCACTTGCGCTCAAGCCAGAGAATTCCTAACTCGCGCAAAAAAAAATGGCATCCTCAGACCAGCCAACCGCTGCAACCGCGGCGTTGCACAAATTTATTGCAGTCAGCGATCGCGTTAGCCTCTTTAAAGCCAAGATCAATACTCTTGATCAAGCTCCTCCGTCTCTACATACGTTGCAAGTCCGTCTGAACCAAGTGCGAGCCTTATGGGACAAAGTAGAAAAGGAGTATGAGTGCTCTGATCTAAGATCAGACCAAGAAGGATCGCTGCTGCAGTCAAAATATGACTACTGCTACTCCGTATACGAGTCATATGCAGCACTTATTGGCGAAAATATCGGCAGAGCGACGCCTCAAACCGTGCAAGCTCCACCCCAGTCGTTCGTTTCGTCCAGTTGCCGGTTACCTCCTTGCGATACGGAAGTTTTCGACGGGGACTACCTCCGATGGCCCACTTTCCGGGACCTGTTCACGGGAGTATATGTCAACAACCCCAGGCTGACAGCGGTCGAGCAACTGTTTTATCTTCTCACAAAGACGAGCGGTGAGGCGAAAGCCATCGTTTCCAAATCCCCTCTCACAAATGACGTGTTCGCTTCGGCGTGGGTAGCGCTGCAAGACTGTTTCCAAAATAAAAGACTTTTACGTTCTTTTTACACTATCGTGCGTTACCTATCGTTATCGGAGAGAACGCAAAACGCAGAATGGGTGTTTCTACTGGAAAAAGTTGCGTTACTCAGTTTGTTTGACAGCTAGTTGTCAGTATTTATTTGAAAGTAAAAAAATTAAGGCAAATGAGTAATTCGAACAACGACGAAAGCCTTAAAGCCTTAGCGCTGGAACATAGTAAAGAAACGTAGATGAAGGCATTGGTTCGGCATCCATGTCTCCAGGAACTTTTGAGGAGCTAAAAATCTTGGAGCCGCATCGCAGCGATTGGTTTAACAGCTTCCAAATCTTCTCAAGCAAGATTCTCCTATTCATCTAAGTTTTTCTTTGGAGTAACGAATTGGAATAGCTCCTTGGAATTTCCTGCGGAATACCGCATCGTAGCGAGTCTTTTCGGCGGTTACAGAGCAATATTGTACCAGACTTTAACAAAGTTTTGCTGTGGAACTATCAAAACTCTTGGTGAGGAATATAAATCTGATTTCCTCACCAAAGAGAAGGTCACGGTAACCGTAAAGGATTAAGAAAACGTTGCCTTTCTAGCTGGAAATACTTAATAAAAACTTGTTGATTGTTTATTAACTTTTAAAATTATTATTATTTTTTAATTTAAACAACGCTAATTTGTAAGCGCTTCCAAAAATGTTTTCAAGAGGTTCTGGAAAGAGGCCATCACCCTATAGATGGAGGTCTTCCCAAATCCTTCCACATTTTCAGTCCATAGCTAGAGAAGTGAAATAAGGCATCTTTGCTTCATCTGTCAGTTGCTAAGGTTTTTTTTAAGATATGGTGGTGAAACTTGTTCGATAGTCCGAATATCGATAAAAACTAATTGTTATCGTAACAAAAGTAACTTGGACGCAACTTGGATGTAACTTTTTCCCACCACTAGCCCCCTATACAAAGTCTATGTAAAAAAAAAAGAGTTTGCTCTGAAACGCAATAACGCAATAACGCAGCCTAGTGTAAATAGGGCCAGCTCAAACTCCTCTCTCTCTCTTCTTCTGAGCTCCATATCCCAAGAATCTGTTCATGCTCTTAAGGTGCTACGGTTCACAAGTCAGAGGTATCCACTGACAACTGGGATTGTCTGCTGGATTTCCTGTGCGCAAGCAAACTGCCAAAGGTGACCCTCTCCTTATGGGAACAATCCCTTATTTCAAAGTCCGACATTCCGGCTTGGGAAATGAACACCTGCCTGAGCAAAAGATACCGCACATTGGAGGCCATCGAGGATATGAGGCATTCTCCACATATCCCAAAGAAGCTTCAATCCTTTGAAATCAAAGTTAGCACAACACCACTTATGCTCCAAGGAGAATCATCCGGTAAGATTGTGCCCGCGCTTTCTCAACATGTCCATCGACGCGCGTTCCGGCTATATTAAGAAGGAGCAGCTATGCCTAAACTGCTTCGCGAGAGGTCACCAGCTGCGTGACTGCACCAGCATACACAGCTGCTTCACTTGCAAAGGTAGACACCATACGCTGCTGCATCGTGGCAGCGTGAGTACCGAAAATGCGGGATTACCGCCTCGCCCTCTACACAGCAAACCTCAAGACTCTCTAGCCGAAATGCATCCGCGAGCACTTCAACGGTGGAAAGCTACTTCGCGTCTGGCCTTTCCGCCGTTCTGTTGGGCACGGCGATCATCGACATGTGCCATTTGGGCACGAATTATCGCGCCCGAGAGTTAATTGACCCGGGATCCGAGGTGACGTTCATTTCCGAATGCCTTTTTATGCTGATCAAGCTACCGTTCCGCAACGTCCAGACTCAAGTCTCTGGGCTAAACCAATCAGTTTCGACAAAGTCTACCCGACTCTGCCACTTCTCACTACGTTCACCGAATAAGCCGGGTCTACAGTTAGGCACCGCAGCCTATGTTCTTCCGTAATTGACGGGCAAGTTACCCTCACATCCAATTTCCCGGCATTCTTTGAAAGACCTGCCCTCTCTCCAATGGGCACACCCTACCTTCTTTGAGACCTCACAGATTGACATCCTGATCGGAGCCGCCCTTTTACCGCCGGCTATGTTGAGTGACACTCGAAGGAGTATTTGCGGCTCACTCCTAGGACAAGAAACCATTTTTGGGTGGGTGATTACGGGGCCGATTTCAAGTGGTGTAGCCAAGTACACCAAATAGGTAAGGATTCGCTAGACACGCTTCTCAGCAAGTTTTGGGAGGTGGAAGATCTACCAGTCCAGCTGGTAAAAGAAGCGGATTTCTATTGCGAAAGGAATTTTCTCCGAACCACAAAAAAAGTCGCAAGCGGGAGGTACGTGGTGACGCTCCCGTTCTGCGACCCCGAAAAGTCTGGAACCGATCTAGGACATTCGAGGTCCATTGTGTTGACTCAGTTTCTTAGAAACGAGAATCGTTTAAAAAGAGACTTTCCCCTAAAAACCAATATGACAGCGTGATTCAAGAGTATTTGAATATGAGTCATATAAAAGAAGTTCCGCCGAATCACAGTTCTCCGACCTATTATCTTCCACACCATGCGGTAATTAAACCCGAAAGCACCACAGCAAAGCTCCGTGTTGTATTCAACGCTTCAAGCCCTTCGGCAAATGAAACCAGCTTAAATGATATTCTTCATGCTGGTCCAGTCTTCCAATCCGATCTGACCATTCAAATCCTGAAGTGGCGATATTTCCAAATTTTTTCAGTGCGGACATTACAAAAATGTACCGTCAGATCCGGGTCGATTCCAAGCATACTCGCTTTTAAAGAATTCTGTTTCGAAACAAGGAAGCAGATATCCGAGACTTTGAGTTACAAACAGTTACCTGCGGGGACAACTGCGCACCCTTCCTCGCTATTAGAGTGCTGCAACAGCTAGCAAAGGACGTCCAAGTGCAAAGCACTGAGGGTCCTGGCGTATGTTTTGCGATTCCTGAAAGGCTGCCGCAAGAGGTCGATCTCGCCCAGTTTAAAACCCACTAGGGATGAAATCCGAGAGGCAAAGAGAGATCTGATAGCCATTGCGCAACGCAGAACATACGGCCAAGAAAAAAACATCTTGAAGAGCAAAAGCCTCTCCTAATTTCAAGTCCGATCGCGAATTTGTTTCCATTCATCGACCAACACGGCCTTTTAAGAGCATGTGGTTGCCTCACCGCCTCCAGAGGTTTGCAGTATGATGAACGCCATCCAATAATACTCCCCTACGACTGCAGACTGTCTCTCCTTCTTATCCAATTTGCTCACCAGATTACTCTTCTCGGCGGTAGTCAATTAATGAAACGTCTGATTCGATCGAAGTATTGGATTCCTAAAATCGAGAATCTGTTGAAGGCTGAGGTGAATCCGTGTCAGATTCGCACGATTGAGAGTCTTCTTCTCAAGGGCCTTCACTTACACGGGCATTGATTATGCCTGCCTTTTCGAGATCAAAAATTATACAGAGCGTGTCTCACAACGAAGGGATATGTTTTTGTGTTTTTCGACGAAGGCTATCCATTTGGAACCCACCTCCGATCTAACAACCGAGAAATATCTAGCGGCTTTTGCTCGCTTCGTAGCAAGGCACGGTTGTCCTCAGCGGATCCATTCGGATAATGGCAAGACCTTTGTGGGGGCAGCAACTCTGCTTTCACGGGACTTCCTCCAAGCCATCAAGGAGGCCGTCACTGATACATACAGCCATCAGGGATGCGTTTGGCGATTTATCCCACCAGGAGCTCCACTTAATGGGGGTCTGTGGGAAGCGGGTGTGAAAAGTTTCAAAGCTCTTTTTTAAAAATCCATTGCTTCCCGCAATTACACCTTCGAAGAGCTTGTGACACTTCTCGCAAAGATCGAGGCTTGCCTCAATTCTAGACCTCTCTCCGATGTCCGAAGATCCTTCAGACTTGCTGCCCCTCACACCAGGCCATTTCATTGTTGGAGGACCGTTGCTTTCCATGGCAGAGCCCGAGATTAAGGGCGACGCCAAGTCGATAATAAATCGATGGTAACACCTCAAGGCCCAAAGTACCTTAAGGAACTCCACAAACGTAATAAATGGCAATTTTCGACCAAGAACCTTCAAATCGACGACATGGTAGTAGTCAAGGAGGACAATCTGCCATCGAACGAATGGCGGCTCGGCAGAATCGCTTCTGTCTTCCCAGGAGCCGATGACCGCGTTCGAGTCGTGGAAATCCGCACATCTCGGGGGACAATAAAGCGCCCAATCCACAAGGTCATACTCCTGCCTACGGGGAACCAGGAATCCGCGGTTCCCAGGGACTAGAGTCTCTCCCGTTTCCAAGGTTCATAGTGCACTGTGCTCATTCTAAACCAAGTTATTTTTTCTTTTTATTGCAGAACAAGTTCCTGACATGGCTCCTCGTTCTCGTTCCGCCCAATCCTTGGAGACCAGACGTATTCGAGGTATTCCGAGGGTTCCTAAAATTGGAAGATGGGTTGCCGGTGGCTCAAAGCACCGTTTTCGGATGGACCCCCTCCGGCGCGTATCAGGAGGCCTGATGCAGAAGATCCTGTCGTTGCTGACGCAAGGGTGGGGGAGAATGTTTGCGCCACAGGGCGCTTAGTTTTTAGCGGCAGTGTTAGAGTGAGTGCCGTCGCTCTAGCGCTTGCCCGCTCACCCTCTCCTCGGCCGTTTGCTCGCTCCATCCTATTCTAACCGGCAAATGGCGCCTTTCTACTCTTCCTATGTTAGATCTAAGTTTAGTCGTAATCAAGCACTGAAGCTAATAAAGTGATATATACTCTGTGAAGCCAACGCCGCCCACTCTGCTTCTTCTACTTCCGGGATTCAGGGAGTTTCTTGCTGCACCCGCCTCCACCAGAAGATCCCAGCGGCCGCCGACGACGCCGGCTTATTTTTGGACTCACTCCGCCTTTTTTTTTCCTATTTTTAATATGAACATACACAGTGGAACCATATATCTTAAAATATTTTAAACAAGGCTTTTTATTGTGCCATGCCTCATATGGGGTTTGCAAACTCTGATCGAGTGCCTTAGTCGGAATCCTAATAATTAAATAGGTTGCTGTCAGAACAGCTTCACCCCAAAACTTTTATCCAATTTAGCACCATTTACCATAATACGAACTTTTTCAGTAATCCTTCTAATCATTCTATCTGAAACACCGTTTAATTGCGATGTATACGCACAGTCAAGTGGTAGCTTATCCCTTTCTATATACAATGCCGCTAGAGAGATATTCCCTTTCATTGTCAATATAGATATTTACAACTGTAAGATTAAGATGTGCCTCACTTTTCGCTACAAAATCCTTAAACATCTGATTTATGTTTCAATAAATACGTCACATAATAATGTGTGTTTGGGTCAACGAAAATAACTACGT
Organism: Drosophila punjabiensis; assembly: GCA_008042585.1. Classification (NCBI taxonomy): domain Eukaryota; kingdom Metazoa; phylum Arthropoda; class Insecta; order Diptera; family Drosophilidae; genus Drosophila; species Drosophila punjabiensis. The sequence continues at coordinate 9,861 of VNJR01006968.1, forward strand.
AGTTTTCGTTACTAATTGAAACATTATTTACAAAAAGGGGTCTATTAATATTTTTGTTTATTTTTATGTTTTTCAAAACGCAATCTAGCTTGTTTACCATTTAAACATGGCAATTTCTCCTCTTCCGTTATCTCCGCTACTCTGCATTGGCATACGGCTAATGCACAGAGTCACACGCACGGCTTATCTTTAAAAACAGTACCGCAGAAAATACAGCAGCGGTCAACTGAATAAGTCCAGGGACATAAAAAATTTTTAAATTATTTTTTCTAAAGTCCAACAAATTTCAACTAACTAATTCAGTTAGAAATTTAAGTGCGCGTCCATATCCGCATTAGTGTGACCGTATCTGTTTTCCTGCTTAGTGCATATTATAGCGTTAAAGTCGAACCTTCCGCAAATAAGCAGTAAAATTAACTAACAGAAATTCTGCGCGTCTATATTACGCTTCCAGTTGGTTCCTAAATTCCAATTTCAGCTTCGACACCAATAATTCGATATATAATTTAAATAATTTTAAATTTAAAAAGTCAATTTACGAAGTATATATTCAGAATGACTCTATTTTAAATAAATTTACTTTGACCTGTGACCACCTCAGTCACTTCGAGTCCAAATTCTACAATCCAGCAGAACCACGTCCATCTCAGTATACGTGTAAGGTTCATCTTGACCAAGTCCGAGCGCTATGGGATAAGGTCGAGAACGAGTACGAAGCTTGTTCAGAGCTTATTTCAGTAGGTTTTGAGGGCCCGGCGGACACCTTGCCTATTCTTCAGGCAAAATACGACTATTCGTATTTTATTTATGAAAGGTGCTCCGCCCAGCTAATGGAACAGATCGAAACGATCTCTGCTAAAGCAGCTCCGGTCCAATCTATTCCGCCCAAAAATTCCGTTCCGTCTGGCTATCGCCTTCCTCCGTGCGATACGGAAGTTTTCTCTGGAAATTATCTTCGCTGGCCGACTTTCCGAGATCACAGCAGTCTTTATAGACAATCCTGCGTTGACACCTGTTGAAAACCTATTCTTTCTAAATGCCAAGACAAGCTAATTCCATAGTTTCCAATTCCCCACTCACCAACGATGGTTTCCGCTCAACCTGGAGAAACTTAACTGAGCGTTTCGAAAACAAGCGATCGTTGGTGAACAGCCATATGAAAAAGTTACTCAACATGCAGTCCGTTGTGCATAAATCTTCGGCAGCCCTTAAGGACCTGCAAACTACTATCCAAAGTTGCCTTACAGCTCTAAATATATCCTGCTTGTCTACTGAGAATTGGGATTGTATCCTGGTCTATTTTAGCTCTACAAAGCTTCCAGAACCGACGCTCTCATTGTGGGAGCAATCCATTTCAGATAAGACCGAAATTTCTACGTGGTTAAAACTTGATTCCTTTCTTACTAAGCGCCATAGAAGTCTTGAGACTATAGATTCTATTCAGCCTCCTAAGTTACGCTTTAGTCCGTCCAAACAGAAAAAATCCATCGTGCCACAGCGAGTACTAAAATCCTTTAGTACGCGGATTGGTCCCATGTCCAGAAGATGTAATTTGTGTTCAGCAGAGAACCATCCAGTGCGTATATGTCCACGCTTCCTCCAGATGACGATAGAAAATCGTACCGCGTATATCCAAGAAAGAAGGTTGTGCTTAAATTGCTTTGCAAGCGGTCATCCACTCCGTAATTGCACAAGCGCCCACAGCTGTTCCACTTGCTACGGTCGGCATCACACTTTGTTGCATCCAAGCAACTCTTCCTCCAGTGTTCCGATTCCCCTTGATGCCTCAACGCAAAGTTCTGCACCTATCCAAAAGATTTCCTCGTTCTCCACGCGAGTGACAACTGAGCCCAATTCCTCCAATTATTGGGTTACATATGACGACATAAAAAGCAGACGTTCACGAGGTATTTTATCCTTCCCATGCCGAGTCTGCCAAGGGAACCATCCTCTTTGGAAGTGCCACCGTTTCCTTAGGCTTAGCGCTGAGAAACGGCTCCAGGCAGTCATCGAAAACAAACACTGCGTCAATTGCCTGGCCCACCACCATTCCCAAGGATCGTGCCGCAGTGACGACCGATGCCAGAAGTGTAGACAGGATCACCACACTCTTCTCCATATCCACGAGCGCTCAGCGTTATCCTACGCTTTCCAGAGCTAACACCTCCTGAGATTTTTTAATAATATTTTTAAGTCTTCTTGTAATTAGTTCCAATTTCTACTTCTTTAAATAAACACAGAAGACGCACGTCGCGCAAAACCCCGAATAAGTTCCTACGTGTTTTTTCTTATCGAGTGTACCTACAGGTTAAAGCCGCCCCCCTCCAAACATAACTGTTGTCATTAAATGCTATTAGGTTAGGTTAGGTTAGGCCGGTAGGTCACCGAGTGGTGACCTCACATAGACCTTTTATGGTCCTTAGTGGTGCCGGAATTAGTACTGGAGACTTTTATATATATATATATTTTTTTTTTTTTATACAGTTGACTCTGTAAAGTTAGGGTTGCTCAGTATGATGCTGCTTTTGGCAAACCTCAGCAGCGGGCCCGGCTTAAGTCCGGCCGCTGCCTTTAGCGAGGGTATCTCATACATACTGAGGTGGCGTTTCCGAGACTTTGCCAGTGCTGGACACTGACAGAGTAGGTGTTCCAGGGTCTCTTCGACCCCCGGTTCCTTACATTTCCTGCAGCTATCCTCGTTGGTCAAGCCCAGTTTCTTCGCGTGTGACGCTGATAAACAGTGTCCAGTTAGTACTCCTACCAATTTAGAGAGTTTATCGTCCAATGAGTTGCACATTGTTCTTGCAATCTTGCAGGTGGTTGTGCTTTTCCATCTTAGTTCAGCCTCTCTTGCTGCTTTGCTCTCTATAACGCTGTATAGATTTCTTAGCGAAATTTGGATTTGATCCTCAGTGCCATTCTTCCGAGTTCCGCTCGTTACCCTCTATGCCTTGGTGGCTTGGTATCCAGTAGATAAACACCTTCTTTGAGGTGCGTAGTGTGTCTATCGCATCCTTGCAAGCCAAGACATTTTGGGAGGAGATGTGTGATGCTTGGAGCGACTTGATGGCTGCTTGCTGTCTACGAAGAAGTTTATGGTGCCCCTTGTAGACAGTAGTCGCTGTTGGATTGCTTCTGCTGCTTTTCTTATAGCGAAGATTTCCGCTTGGAAAATGCCGCAGTAATCGGGTAGTTTGTACGAGAGCCTAAGTTTCGGTCTCGTACAGTAGACCCCTGCTCCAACACCCGACTCCATCTTCGAGCCGTCCGTGTAGACGTTGGTAGCACATTGGTTGATACCCTTGCGCCATTCGTCTGGTCCCAGCATAGTGGGGATATTATCGAAAGTGTATCTGGGTGTGATATAGTCCGTTGTTTTTTCGGTTCCATTGCCGATTGCGCTGTGTCCAAATGGCTGTATTTTGATATTGCCCGTTGCCATTAGACGTTGCGC
>VNJR01006969.1:0-18860 GCA_008042585.1 Drosophila punjabiensis
GAGGCACACACACTCAAACGAAAGTAAATTGCCCCTTTTACAAGAAAATAAGAAGAAAAACAGAAAAAAATAAACGAAAATAAAAAAACCTTCGGCTGTTAACATTTTTGCGCTTTGCTCTGTCCCTCGCCTTCTGCATTGTTGGTGTTGAACAAATTTCACTTTCACAGCATCCGAAGCCCGCGATATCGACATGTGTAGTTAATTACGCATGATCCAGGGGGGGGGAAGGGGGGGAGGGGGGGGGGGGGGGCAACTCGGGGGGCTGACTTCATTTCTATGCCACTATGGCAAATAATATCGATCGTTTACCGCCACAAAAGCCAAAGCCACAGCCATGGCCACAAATGACATCAAATTGAGTGGAAACATGGTGGTTGGTACCGTTACATTTTCGAAATGATGCACTTGGAAAAATTTAATTTTTTTCAAAATAATGCAATGAAATAATGAAATGTATTTTTTGTTGTTACAATTAAGGAGGCTTGTTAATCAAGCCTATTTTGTTAATCATAAAAGGATGTATTATATTCCTAACTGAAAATTTTTAAAACAATTTCCTAGTATTCTTAGCTTTAGAAAAATGTGCATATATATTTGTATAATTCTTATAAAAAAATAAAAAAATAATAATAACATTTAAAAGTTTTACCATTGATACCCTACTTTGGTTTATTTTATTCTTAGGGATTTATGTCTTTCCTTAATTATTTTACTAATAATCATTTTGATCTCAAACTTTACTTTCTACAAAAACTTTTAAACTTTTGTCTAAATATTACAATTTAATATCATTTCATTGGATATATTTTTAATATATTTACCTCAATTTAAGACCACTTAAGTAGAAAAATAACTGCTGCTAAATGGCACTATAAGCTATATAAATTCTTTACTGCCTCCATTAAATGTTAAAGTGTCTTAATAAATGTTTGAAATTAGCATGAGGAAGATAATAAACAAAGATTTAAAGCTAATTTTTTGCGGTGTATAAACAGCATCTGTCTGTAATGTCTACTGCGGCAGCAGTGAAACTTTTACCACTCGGAATCGATCGACAAAAACACAACAAAAAGCATTCCGACGCATAAAACTCCGAGTTTGAGTTGGAGTTCCCTGTTTTGTTAACCAAAAATAGTGTTTGCGGTGGCGACCGCGCCCGGCTTTGGGGTCTTTAATCTTCAGGGGAACGAAGCTGAGAGCTCCAGAGCTCCGAGATCAGAGCCCTGTCAAAAGCAACGAATTTGTCAGCTACTCAATTAAGCAAATATCCGAAAGACGCTTATGAAGACATATAGATGCGTGTCGTATTTATATAAAAAGTTTGCCCCCCGGGGCTTTTCCAGCCAGAGTCTCAGTCTCAGGTCTCCGAGAGAGATGAATGAAAAGAGTATATGTGTAGCTTTAGTTTCGACGGGGGATTTGTGAAAGCGTTCAATTAAATTAATGGACTCGACGCAGCGGCCGTTTTGGCAAATGCCAAAAAGCTGAAAATATAAAATGCAGTCAGAGCTGATAAATAATTACTGGCAATGCAATTTCGATTTCGATTTTCCCATTTTTTTCATTTAATTGACAATCGATGTTGTCGTGGCAAGGAAAGCGCAACTCCCAATGAGAGTTATTGTCGAATTAGTGCGTCCAAAAGGTGCGACAACCTCCCACTTTGGCTCAGTAATTTAGGTAATTCATCAAATTACATGTTTACTTTTGTAAACAGGAAATGTAAGCTGCTATTCAGATTCAGAGATTCCGAATCCTGGCAACAATTCCCAGTCGATATCCGGCTCATCGGGGTCCGAATGTAAGCCACGTAAATTACGGAGAATTAGAACGAACGATCGATGGAACCGCGAGTTATGTGAGTGCCGAGTGTGGTTCACCTAGTTTCCATTGGACCAGTTATATATGATCGTATATATATAGTCATATGGCCAGCAGCAGCATCGGCGTCACGCATTGTCATTCAATCAATTGGAGGAGACATCGCCGCCGCCGCCGCCAGTTGCAACTTTCCTGCCGCGACTTTTCATTGAATTTTCACTTGCCAGCGAGGGAGCGCGGCAGCGAGTGCTTCTCACATGATTTGCTGAGCTGCAGATCATAAGCTAATTAGTTGAAAACAAAAGTTTCTAGCTGGGCAAATAACTTTTATTGTGTTAATTAAAAAAGAAAACAAAACAAGGCAAACAGAGGAGAAGCCACGATACCAAGTATGCATGCCCTTATATGCGGCGGCATCTCTGCAGAAGGAGGGGTAGGGGGAGTAGGAGGAGACGCGGTCGGAGAAGAAAACTTTCACTTGCCAAACGGCAACAATAAACAATTCCATTTGGCAGTTACACATAACAACAACAACAACAACAATGAGCATCAAACAAGCTCCATCAGCTGCCGAGGCAGAAGCATTTGTTGTCTTCTTTGTCAGCGATTGAAGCCGCTTGATAAGGAATTTCTTATTTGTTCGGGTGCCAGCAATTAGCAAATAAAAAAAAAGCCGAAAAAAACAGGGGAGAAGAATAAATAACCAACGAAATTTCGCCGCCTCTTTTGCTAATTGCCAAAGATTTCTAGTTTTATATGCAAATCTCCAGCCATTTCCTAGGGAAGAAAGTGGCCGAGGAAATCAAATAAAAATTTACCAACGAACAACAGTTAAATGGTAAAGAGCGTTCCAAAAAAGAGAGAAAGAAACAAAAGAGCTTAGAATTTAGCAATTTTACAAGCTATATCTTAGATGAAATCGGCAAGGTGATGAATATTTACCACTGACCTAGGAAAAAGTCAATCTAGGCTTAAGAACACAAGATATCTCTTTGGTAAATAAATTAAGATAAATATCTGAAAATCTGATAGCTTAAGTTAGAATTTTTTGGTTTATCTAAGGTATAAACTTTAAAAAGTATATTTATAGAAACTTATTATAAATATTTTATATTATTTTGGCATAATTTAGGCAAATTCTGTACGTGAAAACACTTTAAAAGATAAACCAATTTGAGTGTTGAATATTTATGGAAGGTATCATAATAATTTTTTATATAAACTTTGTAAAAACAAAGTTAGCTTCCCAAAGAATTCTTACAGAACTCTTATAATAAAAAACTTTGTGTGATAAACTCTCTCAAAATTAACTCTCGAAGTCGATGACTTTTACCACTTATGGAATATTTATTAGGCCAGTAAAGATAAAGGCAAAGAGAAACCGCAGATTGCATAATGCCATCAGGCGTAGGTTGACCGCTGAACTCCGAACTGCCTCTCCTCCCCCGAATAGCATTAGCCTCCACCGAAGCAGAGTTCCCGGCAAAGTTGGCGGCGGTGTCCATTACTGTTTCAGTGGGTTAATGGTACACTTGCTCAACGCCAAGCTCAAGCCGGTTTCTAGTGGCGGCGTCTCTTCTCTTGAGGCTCTTTGAGGCTCTCCTAACTCTGTGGATCCATGGATTTTATGGCCACGGCTTGTTAAAAACCCATTTACATGTGTTCCGAAGAAGACCTGGCCAGTGTCAGTGCCATATGTATATATATCTACTATATGCGGCGTCTGTAAAAGTAAAACTGCCAGCCAAAAGCCAAAAGCATTCACCCTGCGCTCGAGCCCAAAAAAAGAAGCGGAGAGCTGCTCTCCGGAGCAAGTGAAATGCGTTCGCGGTAGAGCCGAGACCCGACGACCGCTTACTTTTCCAAGGCGGCTGAGCAGCGGCGGAGCGGCAGCTTCAGCGCCAGCTTGAGCCCCAGCTCTGGCGGCTGTGTGAAAGCTGTCAGTCTTTATCGGCACGCGGACGCAGGCGCAAGCAAGTCCAATCCGTCCCACTGTAGCTCGCTGTTAAGGCTGTGGATCGCTGTTAACCCTCCTACTGTTAAGCTACGCTGCTAACAGCACTGTCATGCTAGAGTTCCACTGTTAAATGTAAGACCCCCTCCGCCCGCCCCCCCAAAAAACACTCAAAAATTAATGGATGCTCGTAAAGTGCAGCCACTGTGTGGAAAACCTGCCACTTCCACCACTGCGTTGGCGTCTTCGTTGGACTCCAACTTCAATTCGGACTCGGTCTCGGTCTCGGGGTTGTCTCTTCAGCTGGAGGAGTACTGTTATAGTGAAAATAGAAAGTGGTTCCTGTTTGGTGCGCGCGAGTTTTCATTTGCTTTACATAAAATGCAGTTTTCTTTGCGTGTGTGTATATGCCAAGCGCGCTGACACTATGAGCACGAAAACTGGCAGTTGTGGCCATTAATTTGGCCAGTTAATGATGGTCATAAAGCCAATTGTTGGATTATATTTGCAAATACTGGGTGATATGTGCATAATAAATGTTAAATTTGATAACTGACCGAAGAAAGTGTAAAGAGTATTTTGTGGCTGCATCTTTACATCGTATAACAGTGTATTTTTCGAAAAGAAAACAACCGTTTCAAACTGATAAACTGTTAAATTGTTGTTAACATCCAGCACGCTGCTCTGTTAGCAGCATCGCATGCCAATTGAATGGCCTCAAAAATCATATTCGTATGCAAATCTCCGAAGCTCCAAAGCAATCCGCAGCATTGTTTACCCTTGTTCCCCTTTCTTTTCTTGCAGAAGCAACACCACCACCACACACTACTGAGCGAAGAAAGCAGCGTCGAGTGAAGAAGAGACGCGGCTGAAGAGGAAGACAAACCAAAAATCCACATTTTTTGGTTTCCAGGGCGCCAATTTGGAATTTCAAATTCAAGCCGACGACACACACAGAGAACCAGATCAAAATGGGACACCTGACGCGACGCAGCAGCAGCCTGCTGGCCATAGTACTGTGCCTGGTACTCAACACAAAGGTGAGTGGGAGCTGAGCTGCGACGCTACTATACCTATAGAGATCTATAAATCTCCGGAAGGTGTTTCCCCAAGCATCATCTTCTTCTCAACACGGGGGGAAACGCCACTGTAGTTAACAGTTAGTTAGCCGGAGAGTAGGAGAAACACCTGAAGATTGGCCCACTTTGGCGGCGGCCAGCTCATTTCGTATGCGTCGGACCCAACCTCTAGCGGATCTCTTCACTTTCGACTCGACGAGAGTCGGGAGATGGACTACCGTTCGATCAATAGCAATTCGAATGCAAATCAGTGCGAGTTCCAGTGCCTATTGATGGATTGATTGGGTTCCAAAGACTCTATATAGCGGTTTGCCGCTGCTCGCAGATCAATATCAATATCAATACCAGACTCAGATGGTTAGTGGAGAGAGATGGAAAATGTAACTAACAACTAAACGGCACATTGCTAATCATTGCAATTAGACTTGGAGAATTTGCTGGGAGAGAAGAGAAACAGGTGGAGAAATATGGAAGAAAAGTGCATTAGCTTAAGCGCTGACTTAACAGAGCAGCGGCACTAACAGAGTTTAGGATTAACAGAACAGAACAGAGGCGGCAGCAGAAAATAGTTTAGGGGAGCTACTGTTACACAAGTAGCTGTTAAATATCAAACAGGGAATTTCAAAAGTGAATTCGCGGAAAAATAGATTTTTTTAGGCAATATTTTCCTTTAAATCCCTTAAGCAAAAATGATTTCCCCCTGCTAAGCCCCAAGTTAACTGATATTTTTCCAACTAAATGCCACCCCTTAGGACGTGCCACCGTAGCTGGCTGTCAATCAATATTAGAAACGACCATAAATCTGTTCGATTTCTTAAGGCTGTGGTGGCGCTTTCGATTGATAAGCATGGCCAAGACAAACTGTTTTCCCTCGCCTCCCTCCACCCCCTGGCAAAGAGCCAGAGAGCCAGCCTTCAGTGGGTTATTTAAAGCGCATCAATCACGTCTTGGAGGCTGCTGCTACAGCAATCACGTCAAGGAAAACGCAAAGCTGGCCAAGAGCCCGCCACTTGGCCAGATGGATAGATGGTTAGATGGATTGTTGGCTAGTTGGCTATCCAAACTGCGTGTCTCTCTGGGTGCTGAGGCGGCGAAGAAATTGCAGTTATGCTCTGATTTGTACCAGTTTTGACTTTCTTGTTTATGGCGCATTAATTCACAGAGATTGCTTTATTATTTATTTATTGTCAGTTTTCTTCTTCTGCTTCGGCAGTGAAATGCCCGAGGAAAAAAAGAGAGAAGAAAAATTACCAATGCCATCGAGGCATCGATCGATCCATCCATCCATCCATCGATCGATCGGTCCATCGATGTGTTTATATTGATATCTCCATCGCGCCGTTGCGTGGAATGTCCGAAAAAAGAAAGACTTTTTTCTTTGCGTTGTTTATTTGTTCGCCAGCTCGTTTTTCTTTGGTCATTTCACTTTCAAAATCATCTCACGACATCTCTCAGCGCGTGGTCACCCGGCCACCGAAAAAAGAAGAAAAACAAATAAATAAAAAGAAATAAGAAGAAAGACATACACACGAGAAATACAAATAAACTGGAGAAACAGCGACTGCTGCTGCGACAGCAGCCCACGGAAAAATCCACAACGTCATCGTGTTGGATTTAACTTTCGGTTTTCGTGGGACACATCCGCTTCCCGTGTGCAGCCAGAAACCCATAAAAAATTATGAACCAGATGCGAGGCGAGGCGGGGCCGGGACGGGGACCCAAAGAAGAAAGTCTCGTCTCCGGCTCCGTCTCCGTCTCTGTCTCCGTTGTCTTACGCAATGGGTTAAGCTCTGTGCTTTCAATTTTTCATGTTGTCTTCTTTCTTTTATTTTGGGTAAGCGTGCCGCTCTGGCAACCATTTAATTTCAAAACCCAAGAGCTCCATCTTCAGCTCCAGCTGTCGTGTCATTTTCAACGCTATGCCTCGCTTCTTCTTTCGAAATGTCGCCGTCGGTGTCTGGCGGAGATTGCTATTGCATAATATTTATAGCTTAAAATTCCAATTAAATGCCGGCGCAAGCCAAGCCAAGATAAGAGCTTTCCGCAATCCTGTGATCTCTGAGCCATAACTTAGGCTATAATCGAAACGTTTATGGTGGGTGGCATTATTTTGACATTAAATGGGAATAACTTGGGCTGTGGAAACTCCCCAAAGGCATTAAGATATTAAAACGTGTAATTTTTAGTAAAAAGTAATATTACTTTATTAGTTCAAAAGAAAGCGTATAAATATTGTTCAGAAATTATATTTAGCAGATTAATAATTTTTAAAAATTTTATTCCTTTAAAAACAGTTAAAGAAATACCTAAAACAATGCAATAAGTGAGGGAAACACCACGTATGAGCGATATTTGCTATGAATAACATCGCTCATACGCAGCGTAGAAATATATATAATAAATAATATTATAATCTCTATTAACCTTATCCAATATATTCTCCTTCTTCCACAGCACCTGTCCGTGCACGGCGACGCCTCCCACATTGAATCCGCCGCCTTGCCACTGGAACACAGGGCCGGCTATGGCCCGCCTGCTCCTATTTATGGAGCGCCCCAGGGCCCACTGAGCACCGGGGCCACGAACGAGCTGTCGGAGGAGGCCTGGCCCCTGGCCAGCACCAATGACAGTCCGCAGATCAAGCACTTGCAGGTGCAGTGCGAGAAGACGCACATGCGGGTGAACATCGAGTTCGACCGGCCCTTCTACGGCATGATCTTCTCCAAGGGCTTCTACAGCGATCCCCATTGCGTCCATTTGAAGCCGGGCACCGGCCACCTGAGCGCCACCTTCGAGATCTTCCTGAATAGCTGCGGCATGACCAGCTCGGCCAACCACAATGCGGCTGGTTATGGAGCGCCGACGCCGTCGGGCAGCTATGTGGAGAACACGATCATCATCCAGTACGATCCCTATGTGCAGGAGGTGTGGGATCAGGCCCGCAAGCTGCGCTGCACCTGGTACGACTTCTACGAGAAGGCTGTGACCTTCAGGCCCTTCCAGGTGGACATGCTGCATGCCGTTACCGCCAACTTCCTGGGTGACAATCTTCAGTGCTGGATGCAGATCCAGGTGGGCAAGGGACCCTGGGCCTCCGAGGTTTCTGGCATCGTGAAGATCGGCCAGACAATGACCATGGTGCTGGCTATTAAGGACGACGAGAATAAGTTTGATATGCTGGTGCGCAACTGTGTGGCTCATGACGGCAAGCGGGCTCCCATCCAGCTGGTGGACCAGAACGGCTGCGTCGTACGTCCCAAGATCATGAGCAAGTTCCAGAAGATCAAGAACTTTGGCCCGTCCGCCTCCGTGGTCAGCTTTGCCTACTTCCAGGCATTCAAGTTCCCCGACTCGATGAACGTTCACTTCCAGTGCGTGATCCAGGTCTGTCGCTACAACTGCCCCGAGCCCAAGTGCGGTCCAGGTCTGCCGGGCGGCGAGTACGGTCTGCCCCAGATCGGAGCCAACGGTCTTTCCGAGGAGTATGGACCTCCAGAGGCCTACGAAAGGAACGACTTTGCCCTGGGCGGCCCAGGAGTACTGCCACCTGCTGCCTATCCTGATCCACGTCACCCTGCTTCGGATGCCACGGGCGCTTACTCGGAGAACCAGCCTGATGTTGTGCCCTCGCCACAGGCCCAGACCTCGGCTGCCGTTCCCACTGCGGACTCAGCATCACCTTCGGGACCCGCCAGCTCTCAGTCGCCGCAGGGAGCGCAGCCAACGGGTAGCAACGAGTTGGGTCTGCCGCCACCACCACTGCCGGGACAGGGCGGTCAGTATAGCACGGTGAAGCGCAAGGATGACCTGAGTGCCGGCGGTAACCTGGTCTCGCTGGGCGGACGCCCAAGGTCTGTGGAGGGACTGGACGATCTGCGTGGCGTGCGTAGGCGCCGCGACACCATTGACATCGTGATGAAGCCCCAGAGGATCTACAAGCGCAACGCGCAGGAGATGACGGACGTGAACACCAGCCGGATCATCCAGGTGGTGGCGCCCGGTGATGTGAACTTTGCGCTGAACAGCAATGCCAGCAACGAGACGGTGGTGATCCAGTCGGCCCGCACCGCGGATGCGGAGACCATCTGTATGTCGGTGCCGAGCTTTGTCGGCGGTCTGGTGATGCTCCTCCTCGTCCTGGCCGTGGCCTCTCTAGTCGCCGCCTTCCTGTTCGTGCGCGTGCGCCACTTCGACCGCAAGGGAGCGGGCATGGCCTATGTGAACTAATCTGGAATCGGGATCAGGGATCTGGGAAGCATCATCACCATCAGCATCAGCATCAGCGACGACGATCGGCGTGAACAGAAAACCAAATCAGTTTTATGTGCACTTCAGAAACTCAGCAACCAACACACCTAGCACCCATCATGCACCGGCAATCCTCGCGAGAGGATCACCCAACACCCAACTATCATCATCTCTAACTTGACTATTTATTCTTCGGTTATTTATTTTCCCCCTATCCCCCGAAATGGTTTCCTCCTTTCCCAACCAAGCCCTGTCTCTATCCACTAAATGCCTCCCTAGTTTTAGGACGAAGCGAAATTGAATTGAATTGTCAGACTTGTTAAGTTTCAGTTATAACTACAATGCTATCTGATATCGGACAGATATGTTACATATGCAAGTTAATATCGAAGTAAAGGATGGAGCGGCAAACATGGAAAAGCAGAAAATCGTTTACAATAAGTTAATATAGCAAATGTATATATTAAATTATTTATTTATTACTTTATTTGATAGCTGCGAAATAATAAAAAGTTTACTTTTATTAAGTCCTCCGTTTTTCCTTATCGCCCCGATAATAAACAGCAAACAACGCTAATGCAAACTTTATCAAGGTGATGAAATGTTTGGCTCGGGGGGCCTTTGATAACAGCCTTTGTTTTGGCACTGAGTGACTCTAAGCTAAAATTGTGCTAAATATAAAACTAGTTTGTTGGAAATAACGATGCGTGCGATTAGCCTGGGAATTCTATCTGTGCTTCAAACAAGCGTTCATTGGATTAAAATGCTGACAAATGATTATTACCCTAACTTTGGGCTAGAGTCGACTGAAATATTAAATAAATGCTGGCCACTCATGGTTGCTTTTGCGTAGAAAAAGTGCAAAATCATTCTGACGGCGAGAAAAACTGGTCTTATCATTTAGCAAGCAGCAGTTTCAAAACATTATCAGGCGGGTTCTGAGCTACAATCTCGTCTAAAATACGTAGAAACCTTTTAACGAGCTTATTAGATTGAAATATTTATGCATCTTAAAAAGGATTACTTACGAAAAAGCTTAGTAAAACCCAAAGTAGACCGCTCTATACAGATGCGTCTACTCCAGATTCAAAGCCTATACTGAGCTTTTTTCAAACTTATGTCCACATCCAAAGCACACATATCAGCAATTCAAAAAATCACTATCTACGAAAATACATGTAAATTTATTAGCAAACACACATATTTACATATTCATCTAGATAGATCCCTTTGAGCTTATACACTTTAAAAAACAACAGCGTGCATAAACCGCCTCTGGAATCGAATTTATGCACGCGCATCTATAATAGTCGCCTGAGCCTCGGTGTCCCTGGGACAATACATACGATTTCATTCAGATTATAGACTAAACTAAAGCGAATTAGCACTCAAAATTGCAACAATAGATAACAATGGTTTCCGTTTACGCGGCGCGGGCATCGTTTATGGTGGAGGGCACATGCACCTCCAGGCCGTCCATGTCCTTGGAGAGCGTTATCTGGCAGCCAAGGCGCGAGGTATCCGTCAGTTCGTAGGCCAAGTCCAGCATGTCTAGCTCCTCGTCGCCGGGCTTGTCGGGCAGCTTCTCGTAGTCGCTAGTCTTGAAAATCAAATGGCAGGTGGAACAGGTCAGGGTGCCCTCACAGGCGCCGAATCCATCCAGATCCACGCTGTTGTTGACCACCACGTCCAGCAGGGAGTCGCCCACCTTGCCCGATGCCTTGATTCGGTCTCCATTGGCCCGCACAAAGGTTACGTTAACACTGTAAACAACGATTGATCAATGTTTATGTTGTTTACGCCCTAGGTGCGAAGTATTTCTCCATTCCAAACTCACACATCTTTCTGCTTCAGGGCCAGACCCGCCGAGAAAGTGCGCTGGGCGATCGGCGATCGCAGGTTGAGGCTTCGGAGCGCCAGCCTGGAGACGTTCCTGCAGGTATTTATGACTAGCATGGCGGCGAGGAGACTCCTAAGTCTCTAGTTTACAAGTGACCACACGCACAGACTCGTGTCGCTGCGATCGAGTGTTAAATAATAAGAAATTGTGGGGATTGCACGATTTAAGTGAAAATTAATTGGTCTAGAGCTGGGAACCTATCAATGGTACTATCGAGGTATCGAATTTTCACCTTTCTGACCCGCCATCGATAGTTTTTTGTCGCTATCGATTGTGCCTTGCATTTTTCTTATCACTGCATCTGCAGTGCAGATTCTGCACCGAACACAAGGCTGTTTGTAGAAAGTGTGATAAGAAAATGTGTTCTTGATTAACTTAAATTGAATCTTTGTGGAGGTAGAGATTGTTGAAGAGTTGGACTTCGATTTAGTTCCAATATTATAATTATATACTTTTTATATCAAACGGAAACGATAACATGCTTATAGGGTCTTCCCACAGAGATACATCCACCTTCCTCCATCCGTTGAACTAAGCATTTCGCCGTTCCAAAATTTCTTATTTTGTTCTTCACCCAATTGTCCATCCAAACCAAACCGACTTCTTTTGCCGATAGTTAAGCGATGGGCCCTGACCAGTGCTGTCATTATTTGTAAATAATAGGTTTAAAAAAGGTAGAGAAAATAAAAATCTGTATACTAATTGGTAAAAAGAGTTAATTTTTTAAATTTCTTAAAGAAAATTATGATTTCTAACGAAAATATTTATGTCACGCAGCACATATAACGCCTACCTTTACTTAATCTATCGAAATATCGATAAAATTACTTTGTTCTCACACCACTATTGTGCGGTAGACAACAACGACAACCCTGTTCGTCAAAACAAGAAACTTATCAGAATAAATTAAATTACGTTTTAACAGCTAAACAATGGGCCTATTGGACAATGTCGCAACCTACTTCACTGACGAAAACGCCAGGAACAAGAACTCCGCCCTAATAGCTGGTCTACTGGTAAGAAGAGGGTCGCCGAGCCGCCCAGTCTATCTTCAGACATTGCAATGTTTTTTCGCCTCCGCAGTTTTTTGCAGGATGGTGGATCCTAATCGATGCCATGTCTATTGACGGCAAGCACCAGATAACCACGGGACATGTCTTCATCGGGATATTTGGCACCATCAGCTTCTGCATGGTGAATGCCGTCAAGGGGGAGCATGTAAGACCGAAGAACGCATAAGAGATTGCGCGAAAAATGACTCACTCCTTTTGTTTGATTGTTACTTTGCTCTGTGCGTAGATTTCTGAGGATAACTCATCGGAGTCGGGCGCCAGGATAGCCAAGATCTGGCTACTTGTGGGTTTTGTTATGGGCTTTGCCTCCATCATAGCCGCCATCTGGGTGATGATCGATGACTTTATCAACAATGGTGAGAAAATTCCCATCAAAAGGGGATTTATCCTTGATTAACGTTCTAATACCTCCACAGACAAAAAGGAGAGCTGGTTTGGCGTCGCCCTGCTGCTGCAGAACGTCTTCATTTTGTTCGCCAGCCTGGTCTACAAGTTCGGACGCAACGAGGAGTCGTGGAACGAGTAGAGGGCTTCAATTCAATTATGCGCACCAAGGGAACGATGCTTTTAGTATTTAGACTCATACGTACATAATCAGAGTCCGCGGAGTTGTGTGCCGGAAGCAGTGCCACCTCACCCCATACGAAGGCATAACTCGACCAACTCTGTTTCCGACCGGAATCGATGAAATTTTAATGTTCCACAATTCTAGCATACAAATTCTACGGCTTTAAACATTGTACTCAGACTAACTAATTTAGAAATGAACAGCCTTCATCGCTTCCACGTCCGCCGATCCAGATCGGAACCGAGTTGGGCACAGCAGGGCCAATAATCTCATTTATGCTAAACGATAATAAACGACAAGTCATTTGCGTAAGGTCACTTTCGAGCCTTGGATCTGATTTATTTCAGGCGGAGAGAGCTGTGATCAGCAGTTGGAGGAGCAGGACGATCACCCAAAGCCGCCCGCTGCCGCCACCTAGACTACAACTACAAGAAAAGCGACCATTATCATCGGGGAAGACTCAATAATCGCGGATCAAGCCGCTTGTGCATCGTACGCGTCAATGGGACACTCGTGCTCGTTCTGCAGGCACCACTGCGGCTGCATCGCCTCTGCAGCCAGACCGTTCTCCACCAGCCGCTCGCGGTGCAGCAACAGACGCGCCTCGGCGTCCCGCCAACCCTGCACGGGATCCGACCACAAGCGTTCGGCCAGTGCACTGGCCCTTGGCCAGAAACGATTGTCCAGCGTATACTCGTCGATCTGCTCCGACCAGATAGCTCCTTCTGCGCCCAGAACATGGTGCTCGTAGTCGCCGGCAATGGTCCTCAGACTGTTATCGTACACCTTCTGCCAGCCGATGTAGGGGGAACACCAGTTGTTGCCGTCGGTCACCCACCCTGCGCCGCCGCAGTCCAAGTACAGGGCATCGTAGTTGGACACAATCACCTTGTAGCCCCTCTCCAGGATCTTCTTCACCTTGGGATCGGCTCCCGTCGTCCAGATCTGAATGACGTAGCGCTCTGGGTTCAGATACACGTCAATGAAGGGCTCCTCGGTCAGGCCACTGGTCCACAGGATAATGGGCGTGTGCGTGCCATTGGCCACCTTGTCCACCCGGCTGAGCGCGTTCGTCTGGAAGTGGCCCCACAGGCGCATAAAGTCGGCGGTCTCCAGGCCCCAGCCTTGCTTCTTCATCCACGTCTGGATAGTGCTACTGCTGTTCCAGCAGCTGGTGGACACCTCGTCGCCGCCCATATGGAACACGTCAGGGTCAAACTGGCCAAACATAGTTTCGTAGATGTCCTCCAGGACATTGTACATATCATCCACAGTGGGGTCCAACTGTCCGCACGGCGGCTCCACACAGAAATCCTTCCACGGCTGGGCATTGAAGCAGGCGGTCATGTTCTTGTGCTGCCATCCCTCGCCCACATGAGCTGGTGCATCGAACTCGGGCATCACGCGTATGCCACGCACTCTTCCATATTCCACAACCTCGGCCACGTCGCGGCGGCTGTACACCTGACGCTGGGAGTAGGCACCCAGCTTGTGCAGCTCCGGGCGCTTGCTCACCTCCAGGGGGAAGCTGTGCGAGTCGGTGATGTGCCAGTGGAAGGTGTTCAGCTTGACCAAAGCCATGCCCTCTGTGGGTTGAAGGTTAATAAAGTAAAGTTCCCTTGAAACCCCCATAAGCCCAAGCCTTACCCAGCGTCCTCTTGATCGACTTCACCGAGTAGAAGTTCCGGGAAGTGTCCAGGAGCAATCCACGCCACTTGTACACCGGCGAGTCACTGATGGTGGCGTTGGCGGTTACCTGAACCTCGCGTCTGATATCATCGTAGACGATCAACTGGGCAAGGGTCTCCAGGCCGTTGCGGGCGCCAAAAAAGTTAGCCGCCGTGATGTTGGCCAGCACATGACCGGACGCATCCGTGTCGATGTCCAAGACATAACTCTCATCGGTGTCCAGGGTGAGTTTGGCTGGAGCTCCATCGTCGGGGGTGTTGATGTTGACGGACATGCGATAGCCGCCCCTTGCGAGGATCTTGCGGTCGGGAATCTTGGCTTCTAGCAAGTCCATCCAACGGTTTTCGGCCGCCTTCCAAAGTTTCTCCTTGCGGGTGGTGGTGCCATTGAAATTGAAGTCGATAAACGAGATGTCTACCTGGCGCATCAACGAGTCAAGACGCACGGCGCCCGTTGGCTTGGGCCAAACGGTGCCGATGGTGCTGCCGCAGAAGAGCCGGCACACGGGCAGGCTAATCGCCTGAGCAAAGTTATCCTCGCTGAGCTCCACCTTCTGGCAGAGACCTTTCCGGCATTGGTAACCATAAACCACCAAGTTGCTGGAGTTGAGGAGAACAAAGAGAAAGTCAGTGAATATTCCGAATTGGCTATATATAACCTATATAATCATCCACTTACTCTGAACTGTGGGCCATTAGTGGGGCCACCAGGGCCAGGAGCAGCGTTGCTCCTAGTGCGCTCCGCTTCATTTTGCCAACCTCAATGCAGTAACTCTCAAAGCCAACTGCGGTGAACGCTTCGGGAATTTAAATTAAACAAATTGGTTATTTCAAAACAAGTTTTTGCGCCGCCTCTGAGCCAAGAGAGCTCATTGTCCGTGCCAGAAAACCAGCGAGCAGAGTAAACAAACGAATGGATTACGAGAAAGTCTACACTTGAATACCCTTCCCTCACGCTTAGCTATAATGTAGCTGTAGGATCTACCTCTTTAATTTTTAATTTTTGTAGTTATTTTAATGAATTCAATAAAAATAAGTCTTTTTGTTATTTATTTACTTTCTAAAAAGTTATACATTTCCCGAAAATGTAAATGCAAATGTAAGAAACCTTGAAAATAATGTATTTATAAATTAATTTTATTATTTCCGGTCTGATTCAGTCCTTATCGGTGCACAAAAAACTAGAGGAATACCATTGCTATGGAAAAAGTATGTAATGGTTCTGCTTTGCCAATATTTAATAACAATATTCTGTCGCCTACAGCCAACAACCCCCAAACAAGGATGACCTAATCGGCCACAAAATCAAACCGAAGCCTGTTATGTGAATTTTAGGTTATTATTCCAAAGCAGCGCGTACTTGTGAATCAATTGCAACTGCTGACCGGACTGGACCTGGGGGCTGTTCAATGAAAACTGTGGCTATGGCTTCCCTCGGCTGCCAGTTTTATCAGCAGCTGCGCCCACCAGCATCGATTGCCGGCCAGGCCAACTCGCACACTGCTGCTTTGAGTGTCAAGACAAGATTACACAGTTTTGCTTTTTAATTATCTTTCCCAGAGTGTTCTTGGCGTCGTATTTTTTAAGTTCAAAGCCACTGCCAGCCAGCTATCTGGTTTCATAAATCTTTATCGGCATAGTAGTGAAGAAATTTACAATACCCAACTTCAAATGTACTTATTCCCCATTGAGAGTTATTTTTATTGTCTAATCTTAGCGTACTCTACTTCTACGTGGGATTCACTCCCTTCAGCGTTAGTGTGTTGTCTTCGTAGGTCTCCAGAACATCGGCCAAATGCTCGTTGTCTCGGGGTTTCTTGAACTGGCGTTTCTTGTTGGCCGCCTTCTTGCGCTTAGGAACTGGTTTCTTGAGGCCATGATCTTGCATGGAACGAATACCCTGCTTTTCCAGGTACTCATCGATTTTGGCATCGTCCATGGCATCGACGGTAGCCGAGCGCCACAACTTCTGGAATTCATCGTCCACCTAAAAAGAAAATATTTAAAATTAAAATCTAGTTTAAATTGAAAGTAAATCGTAATAATTCAATTTTGTTTAGTAAACACATCCATTTATACACCGTAAGTCCGGAACCCTATTTCATTTGCTTAAAAAACTTTCTAAAAATAATATTCAACCCAAAAATTCAAAGTTAAGAAAAGCTCACCGAAAAGTTTGCAGTCCTGTCGTTGTAGAACAATATCTTCTTTTTGTCAATGGGTCGGATAATGAACAATATTTCAGCGGCTCGGTTTTTCAGAACCTTTTCGCAGTGCGGCAGAGATTCTTGGACATCTTCCAGCAGGATTCCACCCAGACCCTTCAGATCGTGCTGCTTGAGTAACCGCATCAGGGCTTTGCCATCCTTGATCTTGTAAACGGGCTTGAAACTGAACTTGGTGCCACAGGGACTGGACTCTATCTTGGGATTATTGTTCAGAGCCTCGCCAGATAGCCACTAGAATGGATTACATATAACAAATAACATCAAGAGAAGGATTTTGTGCACAGCCACCTACATTCTTAACAGATTGTCCGATATCCAGTTGGTTTGTCTCGTCCAGAATCTCCTCAATGGTCAGTGGATGATCGTCGCCGTCCTGGTGACGGGTGCGCATGAATTTCACGATCTTGGCCAGCACTCCGAAACGGTACTGCGAACTGCCGGACATGGTCTTGTACCTGTGGATGGGATGCAAGGGCGCCACATGGTAAGTCCCCAATCCAAACCTTGGAAAGCGCGCATTTCGAACTCACGTTGTGGCATCCAGTTTGGGAGCCGTGGGCGGGCGCATCTTTCGCTTGGAGTCATCGCTGGCTGGCGGTGGCGGCGGCCGTTCAGTCTTGGTCTTCTTCTCAACGCTGTTTTTAAAAGGATTGTGGGAAATTTCATGGTTTTCTTGCTATCTTTAACAAAGAAAGTGTGACTGCTACTCACGTGGGCGTGGCCATTGCCCGTTTTTTGAAGGCCTCGCGTTCGCGAAGCAGTGCTGGATCCATTTTTCTGGAGCTTTATTTTTCGTTCCTTGAAAGAAGGGGATTTCAGTATCCTAATATCAACAAATTGCTAAATCTAAACAAAATCCAGCTCAGCTGTGCTCTAGAGATGTGATTACGACGATGACTATCGGTAAGTTCCATGTTTTCGCACAGGTTGTCATATCGATTATATTTTATGTTATCGGTAAAATTAATTTAAAATGTTAAAAAATAAAATGATTATTTCCCGACTTGATAGGTGGTTGGAGTCTACACTAACGTATAGAGTCTATACTATAGACCAAGATCTAAATTAGAATTACTAAAAAACAAGAAAGGAACCTATATTCGAAAAGCCAAGGTTTATATATCCCTGCATGAAAATCCATCATAACATAGCCAAAAATGCATTAATTTCAAGTCGGAAAACTTTTCTATGCTAGTTTTCATTAGGCAAAGAAATCAGCATTGTAAATTTTAAATTAAAAAAAAAATCAACATTTTGGTAAATTTTTGACAATTTTGACGATGACCCATTACAAAACTTCGAAAAAATTGAGTATAATTTGTTTTTCCTCCAAACATGGCTAGATCGACTCGGCTGTTAATGCTGATCGAGAAAATATATGATTTATAGGGTCAAAAACGACTGCTTCACTTCGTTTCAGGCCTATGACTAATATTATAATACCTTGCAATGGTATAAACTGTAATCCTGTTTATAAAATATTATGCCTCCCTTGCTTTAAATAAAACCACATTGTATATTTTGTTGTTTCCATTCATTTATTTGGGCTTTCAACCATTTATTTATATATATATTGTATATGTATATATGAATTTTAGGTCTTACAAGGTAAATTATCGTTTAAATATTATTTTCCATATATGTAAAAATATATGTTTTTATGTATGCACGGCTAGTTCGTGAGGTTATTCTTGAGACACTCATTTTACACATGAAATTCATTTCTTAGCTGGATCTTGTCGGAATACGTTAGTAAATAATAATAATGATGGGTAAACATAGAGTTCGCATCAGTTAAGTGGAACGATCTTAGGTCCCCTATATATAATCGGTTTTGCTATAAATATGAGTACGTCATAGAGCAAGCATTGCGGTTTCGTTGGCTTCGTTTAAAGGTCAGAGAAAGAAGTCAATGGTACGAGTATGGTTACGGGTGTATGTGGTGGATTCGTGGCTATTGTTCTCCCGTCGCTGGTCGCTGGTCACCGTTTCCGTTTCCGGTCTCCTGTCTCCGTTGCGTTCTTCGTTCTCCGTTCTCCGGCGTCCAGTCAGCGCAGTTTTTGTGGCATTCCGTTTTGAGTGTTTTTGGGTGGTTGTTGTTATTGTTTGGTTTGGTTGCTGTTGCGGTCAGTTGAACTGTTTTTTTTGGACTGTTTGTTCTCTCAAGTTAGTTTCGTACTCGTACTTTGCGTTCTCTGTAAGTTCTTTGTTGTTGTCAGTGGGTCTGTGGAGATAGAAAGATAAAAATGCTTTGGCTTATTATGTTCGCTCAGTTGGCGGTCGGTGGTCGTGGTCCCC
>VNJR01006971.1:0-19892 GCA_008042585.1 Drosophila punjabiensis
TTTACCTGGGGGAGATGGGCCGGTCGCCAGACCGCCTGGAATAGACTCCGGTCCGCCGGAGATGGGTGATGCCCCACAACAACCCGGAGGCATCACAGGATGGGTGGGAGCGTCGTGGCAGAAACATCCATGCCACCAATTGTCCAAGTTGTCCAAAAAGTTGTTTGTTTACGTTTTTTTTTGAGTTGAATTTCTAGTGATGTGAGTTTTGTATAGTTCCGAGACGTCCGATATATCGGTATTTTTATTGTGCGGACTGCGGGCATTGGGTCGAACCCGCCCTGGGCATCCATGAGCTAGCCCGGCGTTGCCCAGAAAAAAAGCAGTTCCGTTACACGGCATTTGTTTTTATTCAGTTTTTTGGGCAGCACTGGTGGCTGAACATCGAGACAAAAAATGGGCAGCACTGGCGTACTTTCGGGACTCGATTTAGCGCAGACACAAACCATTTAAACTAGTATTTAAAATCATTTTTCAGCAGTTTATTTTCAAGTTGAAAAGCACTTTTAAATCAAAATCAATCAAATATTGCAGAATTATAAATGTATTCTACTATGTTTTTTTTAACTTACCCTTACCGATGGTTAGAAATTACTATAGTCAGCTATATTTCATTCTATCGATTCTATATTTTTTTTTCACGAAAATATAATTTTCGATGGCAGAAGCTTATTTCCTATTTATTATTATTATTATTTGGTGAAACCGTTACTGAAAACATTGGAAGTTTATTCGTTTTCTTGCTTAGACACGTACGATCTAAGGTTTTTAAGCTTATATTTTTAAAATTCTTCAAAAAGCTGTACTTTCAAATAATTGATATTTTTGTGTATCTTAATATTAGCTTACGGGGCACGTTCTCAAATTAAAAGCACCAAACAGCAAATTATGATAAGCTGAGTAAATACGTAGATATATTACATTAAGCTCACAATTTTTCAAGTTAGGGTGTTAAATTCCAACGCTAGTCCAGCGGACACCAGTGCTGGCCACCGATCTGGGAGATCCTTTTCGGTTGACACTCCGTCAACACCTCAATTTCAACGAGTTTCTCGCGGCTGTCAATCAAGGCGGCTGGAAAGCATTTACCGGATCCCGCCAAATATGGCTTAAATGCAGAACCGCCGTTACCTAAATTGCGCCTCAAAGAAATTCTGCAGTTGGTGTGACGCCGTGTGGGGCCACAGAGAGGCGGTGGCAGTGGCAATGGCAGTGGGAATGGGAATGTGAATGCTGCCCGACTCTTAATTGAATTACAGGCTCGCCGCCACATGGGACACTTAATATCCGACCGGGGGGGCTCCTCCAGTCTGCATGCGATGACAATGACCCTTGAGCATTCCATTAGTTTCGGATAGGAAGGAGCGGAGCGAAGCATATCGGATCGGATCGCGTGCTCCGAGTTTCCCAAGCCAAAGGTTTTCCCCGACGCGACGTCCCACTCACTCACCTGTCACATTTACTGCGCATTGCACATGCGCGGCGGGAGTGACGTGGCATAAACCTTAGGCAAATGTGCCGCCGTCGTTGGAACAAGCGGTGAAATTGCTGGACATGCCTGGAATGGACAACACAAACTGCTAGAAAAACAGAGGGGGACAAGCAAAAACCAAAAAAAAAATTACATTTGTCATATCCCACGGGGCCAAGGCGCGCAGGCGTCGCCACTTTCGAATTCCTCTCCTCATTAGATCGCCCAGCTAATTATCATGGTCGGGGAGGCGTGCCCGATTTTCGCTCGCTCCGAATTGCTGCCTCATGGCGGCCGTAATTGCAGCATCTATGCGATCCCGGCAATTTTCAACTTATCGAGGTTATCCACCGCACCTGACTGGCAGCCACCAGCAACCACTTGAACCTCTGCTCCCACACGACGGCGACGACGACGACTCGGACAGATCGCGGCTGTCCTCGATTCTGTGGGGCAACCGCAGCCTCGGTACGAGCAGGTTCACGACCCACATGGACGTCGGTAACTTTCTTGAATGATCCCAGCGTTTTCCACCGCGCCAACGTTTATTGACATTAATCATTTGCGGCCGCTTGCGGAAATTTGCAAGTACCAGCCCAGGTACTTCTGGGAAATGATTGCCTCTCAGCACACTTTTCTTTATGGCAGCTTTATGAACAGTGGTTTACGGCCCAGGTGCCAGAGGATGCTGACTGCCAAACAAGAACCAAAGTTTCTCTATGTTATTTCCAATTCTTTCCTCTGCAGTTCGATTTTGTTATCCTCTTTTTTTTGGGAATTTTCCCTTGTACTCACACGGCACTGAATCATTTGGCGCTAGACCGGAAGGAAGCCGACGCCATTTTCCTGTTGCTTTTATTGTCGTCCTCTGTCTGCGCCATTTTGTTGTAGTTTTTGTACGCGTTCATGTCTGCGAATTTGTAGCCATTGTTCGCATTTAAAGTGAAAGTTGTGCTCCGCTTTAGAACGAGCGAACGAGCCATGGCATCTAGAAATTGCGAATACCTAATTGGGCATAACGAGCTGAACTCCGAGGTGGGCGTTGACTTTGATGTGTGTTCTACACGGAAGGAAAAGTCTCTTCAATCGGAGACAATTCTTTTATGATGGGATTAATATTTAAGGCAGTGATACAAATAACACCTTTTAATTAGGTTATTAGAAGCAAGAGTTTCATATTTAGTCAGCTAATTGTAATTATTTCCTCTATAAGAGTTGTTGTATCAAAAGATTTTCCCTTTAAACTTATATTTTTCGTATATAAAATGAATTGCTTTTGTCTTAAATATGTACATTTTTTTACAAGTGTATCAGTTAAAGTGAGCTGGCCCAAAATTGCTGTATGAGTAAACCGCAACATGCCACTTAGCCCCGAAGTCGAAATCAATGATGGCTATGGGTATATGGGCTTGGGAATGGGAATGGGAGTTACGAATTCCAGGCCAGATTCAGACAGTTAGAATGTCACCCACACACAGGCATACGCGCACACATACTCCTCACCTGGTATTGCAATCTGTTAACTTGTCTAACAAAGACTGCTACTGCCACTGCCAATGCCAATGCCACTCATAGCCAACAATTGACAATAACAAGCGGGCGGCGTCCGCCCAATTTTCAACCCAAACCGTTGGCTCACCTCACTCTTTGTGCCCACTTGAGCACCACTTGGTTGCAGCAGCAGCATCGGGGGCAGAAGCAACATCATCGATAACAACCACTGCAAAGGCAGCCACACAATTGGAGTTCTTCAATTGCTCGCTGTCCAAATATTGCCAGATCCCAGGAACGTTGCGCATTGTTTGCTCGTTATTATGGCCGTGCATCCCGATGGGAACTTGACCTGGGATTCGGGCTGGGACCTGGCTCTTTTGTCTCTCTAGCCGCACATACCATAAATAAATCTCAATTAAAATGCAACCCCTTTTCGAGGGGGCGTTTCCCATGGCCAGGATGGTAATCAATCAGCGGACAAGGCTACTCCCTGGCTTATCCCAGCTCTCTGTAGCTAGTGTCCCTGTTCAGTGTCCAGTGTCCACTGTCACAGATGTCTCCGCATTCACACCCCGACACGGCTCGGCTCGGCTCGGCTTTTCGGCTGCCACTCTTTATTCTTTTCTATGCCACGCCATGCGGCACTTGCATGTTTATTATTTGGCTTGGCTCTTAGAAGCCGGTCCCGATCTGGAGACTGGACACAGTCAAAGCTGGTGTGGAGAGGGAGAGAGGTGGCAGGGAGCAGAGGCACTGCCGGGGCACAGAGCTGGCCAAGTCGCGACGACGTCACAGTCGTTAAGCGTGACTTTTGTTATTGTTGTTTGTTGCTTTTTGCATACCGTCGGTGCGGGGTGGCGGTGGTCACAGTTGGGCCAGGGGAAGGGCAGCGGCAGCGGGCACAGGAATGGGAACGTAAACAAAAAGCCGAACTCTAAACTCGAAGTCGAAGCCACTCCACGAACAACCAAAGGCGGCGAAGAAAGAAGACAGAATTATTTTGCACATAGCGCACTGGGAATACCCTTACAATTTTTGAACAGCAAGCTGAATGATGATATATGACAATATGATAATAATATGACATGAATATATTACAGATAAATTTTATTATCAATAGTTTTAATTATGTAATTTCGGAATTACGAGCTTAATTCGAGACTCTACCCTACGAAAAGCATTCGAGCTTGAATTTTAGGAGAATTTAAGCATATTCAATATAATAAATAATAATTATAAGAATAATCTATTTAATAATCACTTCCGCGTAATAAATACTCTTCAAGACAATCTCTTTCAAACTCAATAAAAATATTTAAAATATAAAATAGAGAAATCCTAAATCACCAAATATACAACTAGTAAAAGTATTCAAAAACCCAAGAATTCCTATTCAAAAAACTTTCCCCAATGGTATATAAAATGTGGTTAAGTTCCCAGAACTTGAGTTAGTGTAATCGGAGGGTTAGTCATGGCCCAGTGCAGCACCTAGCTGAAATACCCAGAGTCTGCCATCGGTGGCTTCGTTCTGTGGCATAAACGGCAACGACGACCGGCCCCGTTCATTCAGTCTTTGGCGAGATTTTATCGAGTGCGGACGTGTCTGCGGCTGACTTGCGAACTTGAATCCGAATCCGAATCGGATTCCGAGCACCAAACCCCCGATTTCCGAGACAAAATCCGCTCGTTACTCACGCGAATCTCTAGATGCATTTGGATTCAACCGCTTGGCGCCACAACCGAAAGACTTTCGAGACTCTGATTCGATTCACTTGTATTTCGCTTAAATCGCTCGCCACATGCTAAAAGTGACAACTACAAAAACATAAAATAATATGAGTGCCACCTGGATGGGAGCCCGGACCATGGCCTGGCTTTTGGGGTAAGTTGCAAGGATGCGGAGGCCCAGGGTCCCCTAGACGCGCTTTAGGGTCCAGCGACAGCGCTCCTTCTCCAACTTCTCCGTCTGCGTGGCCATCTCTACGCTGACCTTCGCCATCTTCGACTCCTTGTCCTCCTCCTTCTCCTCGGTCTGCGTGCTGTGGCTGCTGTGGAAGAGCAGGAAGGGAAGAAGACAAAGGTAAGGCGTTGCGTAGAGGCGGGGAGCACTGAGTCACCTACTCGATGGACAAACGGATGCGGTTGCGGTGCATGTGCAGGCCGCAGGGCTTGCACCTCGAGGTGCACTTCCAAGAGTGGCCAGCGGAGAACTTTTTGGCTTTGATGAGCCTACGAGAGGTAGAAGAGCGAACTTAGTTGGGTACTAAATCAGCCAAGAGACAGTTTGTTGTGCCTTGGCTTAGTTGGCTTATTAAAATGATTGCATGATTGCAAATATCCATTTGAAGTATAATTTGGAATAGTTAATTGGGTATTAGCTTAATGGGAACTTGGTTCTTTTATCCTAAATATAAAAGGATAATATTTCATATGATTTTCTTACCTAGCCTTGAGAGTCGTCGTTGATAGAATACTTCTAATGCTGGCCACGGTTAGGAATTTCTCCGTAGACACTTTGTCGCAGACTGGCAGAGGTGTTAGCGGCTCCAAGGCTCCCTCCCTGGGCAGGTCCATCTTCTTCATTTCAAGCGCCCTGATATCAAGCACCTGGCTGACAGCACTAATCACTTCGTTGCTGATGAGACTGCTCATGTTCTTGATGGACTCGAGTACCAGTGCCTGCAGATAGGGCCTGATCAGCTGCTGCTCGACCTCGTCGGTCTGAGTATGCTCGTTGATGCCATCTATCTTGCCCTGGACACCCACATTGTTGCAGAAGTTATCGGTCTGGGAGCCCAGGCTGGCGTTTTGTATCCTGGTCTGAGTGGACCAGCTTTTGGAGGTAATATTCGCCTGGGTGCTGCGACTCAGCTGGGCCTGCTCCTCCGTCTGGCTGCCGGAAGACTGAATCTCGCAGCTTGTGGTCTGCTGATCCTTTGAAAAGGTGAGGAAAAGGTCCGATGTATCCATCTGGGTGCTGCTCAACTCCCGACGAGACGTTTGACTGGCGGTTGTCACAAGAACCATTCCCTCGGTGCTCACGGCCATGGGGCTTGGAGGCAGCGAGGTCTGATTGCTGGATTTCGCGCTAGTATTTGCAGGCTCCAATTTTCGCTGCTGACCACGCTGGCGCTTCTTCGACCGACTGGCCAAGGTGGAACCAACTCGAACCTTCTTCATGTGGCGGATGATCAGCTCACCCTTCCGCAGCTCGTAGCGAACCATAAAGCTGGGATTAAGAGTAGTCACTGGCCTGATGGAAGGGGAACAGTGCACCCTGTGACCCCGCTCTTACCTGACTTTCCCCACCTGAAATCGCTTGTTCATGCGGATCACGCTGTCCGGAGCGGCGGACGTGGAGATCAGCAGCAAGGCCTTCAGATCGATGCGCATGGTGGTGTATATTGTTCCTACGTTTTCGTTCTAGTTTATTTCTGTTCACAATTCGTATACAACGAACAATTTTGAAAAATGAGGTATCTGTAGGACTACTTTCTCAGAGTGTGACTTACTAACTGACAGAATCCGATGGCACACTACCTACATACTTGCTTCATTTGCCGAATTTTCACACGAAACCCTTTTCGTAAATTTGTCTTAAAACCTGCAACACGCAACCTTGTGTCGCTGCTATGTTGTGGCCTGTTGCTGTGTTTGTGTGTTTGCTGTATAGCTGCGGGCTCCTTTGTGCTGGCAATTCATTAATAATTCAAAAATGCCGCATATGTTCAGGCCCAGGACGAGGACAACAACAGCGACGGCGGCTACAGAACACAACAAAAAAAAAAGCATTCACTTATTCTGCAATTTATCAATACAAAGTTAACATGAAAATGGCCACAAAAACCACAGCGCAGACACAGAGGACACCAAGTAGGAGTAGGAGCTGCAGCAGCAGGAGCAGGAGCAGGACAGGCCCAGCCTGGGGTGTTTGTGTGACTGGAATTGGGTGGATGGGGTACATGTGCAGCAGCATGTGGTGGCCACTGCTAAGTACGTGTTGATTTGGGCGCTTTCGATTGGGCTGAGGCTCTCTCTCATGGATTTGCAATCCAGCGAATCGATTGGCCCCATACCATCCATCAGCTCCCGACGGAGCTGGCCTCTAATCCCGCCCGGAGGCACAGTTTCCTTGCTGTCTTCCACTCGCAATTTATGCAGCTTCTTGGCTGGGCTTCTAAGGCCCGGCCATGTGCAGTTTCTTGCATGCATTATCTCCGTGAAGCTCCGTGGAGCTCCGTGGGGCCTAAGACTTGGCTCGGGATGCCGGGCACGTCGCCTGGCCTTCGGTTACATTTATTGCATAAAACCCAGCCAATTTCCATTATAATTTGTAACGAGCGGAGACCGCCAAGGGGCCGGAGTCGAACTCGTACTCGTATGCTCAGTCGGTCAATAGCTTTTTGGCTTGACAAAGTCGCCGATAGGGACCTCAAGACCTGCTGAAAGTCCACGAATATAATCACATAATGTGGCATTTAAAGCCGCCTTCTTTGTGGGTATCGGTATCGGTATCAGTATCGCTATCGCTATGGCTATGGCTGATGGCATTGCATCTTTAGCTGCTTCTAATGGGAGCCCATGCCTCGCGGAGTTCCCACCTCCGGAGCCTCGCTTTTCACCGAGTGTACACAGTGGTGTAATTGTACGTGCCTATTTGCATTTTTATCTGCTTCGTTTTCCGCTTTCTTCCTTATTATTACTTGACACTCCAGCGCAGAAGAAGAACATCGGCAACATTGGCAGCAACAACAGCAAGTAGTGGTTTTCAGTTTCAGGCGTGGAAGGGGGCGATACATCTATTTAAAGTTGAGCCCTAGAGTTGGTTACCCCCACGACCCAGCGAACAAAAGCTACCAGCGACTCGAAATTAAGACCTCGCCGGCCGGCTCACCTGTCAAAGTGAGTGCCGCCGGCAGAACGACCCTGAACCCTGGCCGAAGGGTTCAATCAAAACCGCAGGCCTGCTGGCTAATCCCTTACAGAATTTCGCACATAAAACGAGCAATGCCAGCGCATAAAACGATGGCCATAAAAGCTGTTTCATTCCACTCTATTCCCGCAGGTTCTGCTGCCTCCTGTGCCTGGCTGCCATGGCTGCAGGAGCGGGATCAGGAGCGGGATCGGCGGCGGGAGCATCACCGGCTCTGGCCAAGGATGTGGCACATGTGCACAAGATCAAGAGACAGGAGAGGCGCCACGGAACGAGTCCTCTGACGGCCATCAAAAAGCCCAAGCAGCTGGTCCGAAGTGCTCACGGTCTGAACAAGAAGCTGCTCAGGTGAGTAACCACACAGGGAGAAAAAACACCCCAACTAGAGGGTTTAATCTGCGATTTTAGTCCTACTTACTATCTACTATAAACACTTTAATTATAGCTTAACTTCTTAATAAGAAAAATACACACTTCTTAGAACATTAAAGTAACAAGGCAATAAAGCAAATGTAATCCTTATCAAGCCATCATTTTAAGTACCAACTCTTGATATTATGGCTTTATTTTTTCCACTGCAACGGGGAGGGGGCCAGCCAGAGCACG
Source organism: Drosophila punjabiensis (assembly GCA_008042585.1). NCBI lineage: Eukaryota > Metazoa > Arthropoda > Insecta > Diptera > Drosophilidae > Drosophila > Drosophila punjabiensis. Next base: position 8,505 of record VNJR01006971.1, read on the forward strand.
CCTCTTATTTTGGGCTTAATTAAAGCAGCATGTCCAGTGCGGCTCATCCCCCCCTTGCCAGCCATAAATTATATAATGAAATATTCATGGAAAACGCTTACCACTTTGGCCAGACAGTCCACTCGGCACCTACTACTCCCTCTCCCTCTCCCTGCCCCGACTAACCTCTATTACACACACTGGCCTTACTTACACCCAACCAATGCGAACCTCTTGGTCGTTGCAGCCAGATGGGCTTCATGAAGGTGAAGGCGCCCAACAGCCACAACAGAAAGCGCCTGGCGGTTGAGTCACGCCGCCACGCCTCGCGCGATGATTCACACATGTTCATCATCAAATTGCCGCCAAATATGCACTACTATGCAGGACCCGCTGCGAAGAATGCGCTGACGGATCACCCGGCCAGCGACAAGTCGGGTGATGTTGCTGCTGCTGGTGGCAACGCACCCAACAAGATGGCAGCAGCAGCAGCAGCCGCAACATCGGGCACACGAGCAACATCAACATCGGTCGCTGAGGCGTCGGCGTTGAAAGCTAACGGGAAAAAGGTAAACGGGATTCCATTAGGTTACGCCATAGACACACACACACACATATACACACACGATGACTCCCCTTGGCCAGAACTGGCTCTTCTCTTGGCTCAGCTTCAGGCTGGCAGTGATCCGGCCAGGTTTGGACCCAGCCGAGTCAGCGATAAACATCGCCGCGCATGCGCATAAAACAAATTGCAAAACGTGGAACAGAGAACAGAGCCGAGAAGCAGAAGTGGATTACCCATTTGGGCCGATGGCAGACGCAGACATGGGAGAAGGCCAAGACCAAGACCAAGAGCAAGACCAAGACCGTTGCCTGAGCCAGAGCTCTTGGACATGCGACTGCAGCTATTTTTATGCGTGTGCGTGCACCCCAATGCCAAAAATGGGTATCTTGGGCATGGCCCGCTGTCCTATAAATAACCAACAGATAGGGTCAGCTCGGCACGGGGTATCGGTTAGTCCATAGAGCTCCCATTCCATGTCAACTGCAGCATTCCAAGCTACAAATACATGGCCTTTGTTACTGCTGCTGCAGAATTAATGCGGCAAGTGTCAATGTCAGGGAATGTCGGACAGGCCGCCAAGAGACGGTGACGGAGACGGAGACAGAGACAGTAACAGTGGCACTGGCACAAAAATTATTACGCTCTCACGACTCCTGGTGGAGTGATGCCGCCTGAACCAGAAATTAATATGCAGGCCATTAACCAAGTCCGAGCCTCAATTAAAAATGCAATTTGTTTGAGCCACTCCGCCGGCTAGTGGGCCTGATTTAGACGCCAGAGCACGGCTGATTTATGGGACGCCAGTTCAGAGCCACAGCCAGTACCAGCACCAGTCTCCAGTTCCTCCAGTCCAAGAGCCATTCCCCGGGTAATGTTGTCTAATCAGTGCGCTTTCAATTGCAGGTCTCGTTTCCCTTCAGCTCCAACGGACGGCCGGGCCGCATATACCACTGGAACCTGCCGGTCCTGAAGCAGGCGCTGGCCAAGAAGCCGCACTTTGCCCACGTCTCCGCAGCGGATCGCAACAGGCTGCTGGACATCGAGAGCGTGCCCACCTGGCGCCAGCCCTGGGAGAACGAAACCGCTGAGAAGGGCTTCAGTGCGGGCAGCGGCAAATCCAAGTACCGCAAGTCCCTCAAGCCCAAGTCGCCCACATACTACGCTCCCTCGCAGGCGGTCAGTAAGCAGAGCTTCCACAAGTACTTTGCGGGGAACGGCAAGCCCAAGGGCTTCTACGTCATCAAGGAGCACCAGAGCAAGCCGCAGTTCTACCAGAACATCATCTCGTAATCCGGTTAGAGCAGCCAGACATACGGGCCATTCGAAATACCTTCAAAAGACTGCGCGGTGCAGGGTGTTCTATTTCTTCAACTTCTTCTGGGGCCATCTGTCCCTTCCTTCACTTCCGTCCAGTTTCGGCTTGGAACACTTTCCGAGCTTCAACCGACCACTTCTCAGGACTGTGAAACAGTTTTGGGGTCAAGTCTATTTTTATAAAACGGCAATGAATACAATAACAGAGTTGGGCTGGTCCATGGAGGATCATATCAATATGGAACATATGAAAAGGTTAATTGGATTTTATTGATTCTTAAGCATTAATATACCATATTTTTATAACAAGTTAAAGTTAAAACCCAAATCCCTGAGATTAAAATGACAATAGCTAAAATCAATATTTAAAGAGAATATCAAACAGAAGAAGCATTGGTTGTAATATTATTTAACAATAATAGAGAGACATATCCTGTGAATCTGTAAACAATGAAGATAATCCCTCCGGAAGACCAGCCCAAGCTGCATTTTAGCTAAGCATCTACGGCAAGGCAATAAATTATGGCAAATATCAAGCTAGGTTTAAGTGCATGAACGATTTTGTTTTGATAAATAAATATTGACTGATTTTTAAATGCAAACCGCCTCAGACAAAGGCAGAACTGTCTGCCGCGAGTTTATTGACTTGGACAGAGGTAAATCGGTACCAGATGGATGGTGCGGGGGTGAAGCAAGGTAAGTGGCTGGCAGTTTTTGGCAGCTGTCACGACAGAGACACAGGCTCAGGCAGCGGAACAACAGTCTGGGAAAGCCGGGCTAATTACATAAGAAGCTTTAAGGCGTGTTCTGCGACTGAGCCCTATGGGAAGATTGCTGTGGCAGCAAGCAGCGGAAGCGGGGCGCATGCGCAGTTTCTCATTCGGCAGATAAAGCGGCAGACAGATACAGATACATATTTATAAGCCAGCGCCAAGTCGCAATAAGTAAATGCGATAATGATAATAACGACGACAAAAAGTCGGGTAGACAGACGGCACACCTCCAAACGGCCGCATAAATAATGTTGTTCTTCCTTTGCCATTTTCTCAATTTTTTTGTTTTTTATTTGGCGAGTTCGGGCGCATAATTGTTTTTGCGGCTTATGCCTTCCTGCTCGAACCCGGGCTCTGCTGACTCACGTGCGTTGAACTTTTCACCCGTATCCGTGGCCAGCAGAGTCTGTGTCTGTGGCATATTGAGTGCGCGGCTTAAGTAGATTTAATGACTTGTAGTTTCGCAGGCAGCGAGCCAGCGAATGAGACATAAATCACTTTTATGACAAATGCCATCAACTGGGACTGCGTCTGGGATGAAGGATGATGGCTGGAGGGCGGAGGACGGAGGATGGGCATGGGTGGCGCGGCTCATTGATTTTTTATGGCCATCATCAGGTGAAATGGCTGCGCGAAGCTGCTATCCAGATAACCGTCCTGGCAATCAAATGTCGGATAACTAGTGCCACAGTCACAGAGCTATCACAGTCGCAGTCCCAGTCTGATCCAGAGCCAGAAGTTGCTACTTGTTAACGCCATTTCCGCTTGTCATATCAAAATAATTATCTAAAAGTGTTCCCCAGTCCTAAGAACCCAACCCAACCCAACCGAACCGAACCGATCTCGAAACAAGACCACGGTATGCGACTATTCACTCGTTTGCGTGCGGGGCGGTTCGGCGGTCTGCCTGCAACACCACTGGACAACTTGATCTGCAGAACGAGTTCCTCACGCAATCTTGATTGCAATTATGTAATTCCGAAATTCTTACTAATTAAACTAACATTTTGCCTAATCGTATTTGCATTGCGCTCCAGAATTCTCCTCGTGTTGTGCAGAGCAAGAAATTGGTAAGTAGGGATTGATAAGAAGGGAATGTAAATATATTTTTATTAATATAAAATTGTATTTTCTTTAAGACTTTAATCAAAATCTTGTATAGGATTTGCTGTAAAAATGTATGTTACATGTGGAAGAAGACAACTCTTATTCCACAAGGAACATACATTTTCATCAGCATTACCCATTTAGCCATGTCCTTCCTTCCCATCATCCGTTTTTCTACCCGTATAAGACAATAGATCTCCCGTTACATTTTTCGTCATTATTAAAATAAATTAAAATTAATACAAGCCCTATTATTTTTGGACTCCTCCAAGCCTTTATTTTTCATTCGTGACACCCACACAAAAACATAAGGAAGACATTTCAATTTGCAGCCTTGATTACAGCGATAACCAGTAATTGTGTCAAAAGGTATCCAGTTCTTGATAACAGTTTATAACGTAGGTTTTTTTATTTACGTAGTTTATTTACGTCTTGTTTAATTATGTATAACTAGCTGTATTAATATTATTAAGCAGTGCAAAGGGAAATCCCCTTCTTTTTCTGGCGACTTTCACAGGAAACATTGTTTCTAGATCAGGGGCTTTTCCCCTAGATTTAGGGGGTTTTGGTTGTCCTAGAGGGAATTTTAGTGGGAAGAATTTGTAGGGGGAAGTTTAGGGGCTTCAAATATATCCGTTATACAAAATTTTTAAAATATTGAGTATCGACAGTTTAATTGGGCATCACTGGGTGCTGAAAAAGGAAAATATGGGCAGCACTGGGCGATAATCACTCAACTTAGTGTGCCCAGATAAACATTTAAAGATTTTTTAGGAGGAAAACCAAATTTGCATCTGGCAGCACTGTCAGAAAATATAACTAGCACACTGCACTGTAAAAAAATAGGACAACTTTCAAAGTTTTAATTTGAAATTATAACAAAAAAATGTATGACGTGCCTCGTCGTGTTGATGTTTCTGACATGACGCCAAGCTCGAAACTGAGAGATCTCATCCTTAACACCCGGGTACCACTGGTCCTCGACCATTTCCCTCTGGAATGGGAGTGCTTCAACGGCTCCCTACATGACTGGTGTGAGCGCTTCGATCTGGAGACCCAGTCCAATCCGCCGGCCTTTGAACTGATGGCTCTGGCGGACACCAGGACGCCGCAGTGGGAGCGGAAGCGAAAAAGTAGCCCGCTTTGCATGCTGCAGTTCCTCCGCGATTACGGCGTCCTGGAGGAGGAGCATACCCACTGGGCGGCATACCAGTACAAGAGGGCCCACGAGATTCCCGCCAGTTGCGTAAAGGGAATCGACTTCTCCCGCTTCGGCTTCCCGGAGCATGGCAACGATTTCTCCCTGTGGCTGGGATCAGAGCAGGCCAACACTCCGTGCCACTACGACACCTTCGGTGTAAACATCGTGGTGCAAGTGCACGGTTGCAAGTCCTGGCTGCTCTTCCCGCCCGAGACGCCGCTGCAGAGCACACGGGTACCCTACGAGGAGTCCAGTGTATACTGCCTGGAGAACTTCTACGCGCCAGACCCAGAGAGGATGCAGGAGCTGGAGGCACTGAGCATGCAGGCCTACCACTGCAACCTGCAAGCGGGCGATGTGCTAATCGTTCCGCGCCACTGGTGGCACTACGTTGAGGCAAAATCCACATCGTTAAGCGTCAACTACTGGGTGCCGCTTAAAGAGGACATGGACTTGGCGCTGGACGAGTTTCTGGTCAAGCACATCGTGGAGAGCTTCGTAAAGGGCGAGAGCGATCAGATGAAGCAATACCTGCTGAATCCCAACCAACTGGAGGAGATCTCTGCAACGCCCAGCGAGCTCTATGCCCAGTTTGAGCGGGCTGTGCACAACGAGGAGAGCGGACAGAGCAGCCGAAAGCTCTGGAACACTGAATACCTCAGCCAGGCGGACTTTCGACGCCTGCTCACTACTATCAACTACACTGTACGTCCACTCGAAGTGATGCCCTCCGATGAGTTTAAACTGCTGCTCAAGGACAATGCCAAGAGGCATCGCGCAGATGCTGCGCCGTCCGAACCCAGTCCGATGAGCAACACCTGGGAGCTTCTGGTCAGCAGCATGTGTGCTCCCCGAGTGATTGCCGGAATGAAGCGGGAATTCTTCCGCAGACTGCGCCAGGGCGAGAGCTCATAGGATTAAATACACAACAAAGTCTAAGAAAGAACGTTTACTGTGATACGGGATAATATTGTTGAATATGTGAGATTAAAATCCATTAAGCCATCAACATGTATGATACAATTTCCAAACAGAACCAGAACAAGGAGCATTAAATGCCGAATACCATCCATCTCGCCTTCTCACCATCTCCAGACTCATCTGAGGCTCTGCCATGCGATAGACCCTTGGGCGGACATGCTGCGAACATGAGGACATGAATTTGGGTAAATGCTGGCCATTTACCAGCCTGGTGGCTTCTGGTTGGGATAGCCTCCCTGCTGGTTGGCATAGCTGCCAGGGTAGGTGCCGTAATGGCCGGGTGCTGGTCCCTGCGGGAATCCTTGATACTGATAGTCTGCAAGAAGAGTTTTCTCTTACTGAAAATCCATTCTTTTGTTTCTGGCAAGAATACTCACTTCCAGGATAGGGCAATGTGGCGTAAGGATTAAAGCTCTGCGGCATCGGAGCGGGCACATAAGCTGGATATGGCATACCCGGCTGGGCTCCATACGGCACCGGCATGCCATGAACCTGGGCCGGATACGGAACATTGGCCGCAGCTGTGGCTGGCGACACACTGGGTGCGCCACCTGCTGGAATATCTGTAGGCAAAGGAGATACGATTATAGTTTTGCTATTAATAGTTTATAAGAGTCAACCTACCGCTGCCACTACCCGAGGTGGAGGCATAGTGCGAAGGCAGAGCCGGTGTTGCCGGGCAGGCCTGGCGACTCGACTCCGTGGTCAGATCCTTGAGCAGCTCCTCCTTCTCGGTCTTGCGGGCGAACACAAAATCGCTGATTTTGTTTTGGAATACGACCAGCAGCTGGGTGAGGTCATTATAGAACTTGGTGCCCTCCTGCAAGTTCCCGGATAGCTCTATGTAGCTGTCGTAGGCGGTGGCCAGCTCCTGGTACAAGGTGTCCCGGGAACTACCGCAGCTGCCAGTTTCCGAGACGAAGGCACCGTGAGCGCTCTGGATGTCGGATACTAAAGACTTTTGCCGCTCCACGCTCTCGCGGACCTGCTGCTGCAGCGGATTAAGCACCTGGCCAATGCGGGCCAAAGACAGAGCGGGCTCATCGATGGCGCCGTCTTTTTGTAGGGCCAGCAAGAATTCGTCCTTCATATCGAACGTGGCGCCCTTGAGCTCAGACTCTATAGCTTCGCGTTCCGCCTTGATGGTCTCCACATCTTCCATCAGCTTCTTGAGACGCTGCACACTGGAGCAGTTGGGATCGACACTTCCGCTAGCCGAGGGCAGTGATTGCTGGATTTGATCTGGCGGCAGGGACAGCAGCTGGATGCCCTTCTGGTTGGCCTCGAACTTCTGGCGCACGACCTTATCGGCTTCGATGGCATTGGTGATGACTTCGCGGTACTTCTTGGCGTTGGTGCGGAACATCTCCGTCAGCTTTTCAGAGCCAATGCGGGTCCACCGCTCCTTGAACTGCGCCCTTAGTTGGTTGTCCGAATCACGTTCCTCGTCCAATAGACGCTCGGTCTCGTCCAGAATTTCGCGGTTGCGATTCAGCAGCTCAGGAAGATCCTTGAGCAGCGTCTGAACATTCTCGATGCCGCCCTTCTCACGAACTTCTGTGGCCTTATCCTTCAGCGAAGGCGGCAATCCGCTGTTGCCATCGGCCGTCTCCACGGCTGCTGGAAGATTCAAACTGGCCAGCACGGCGTTCAGCGTCTGTGTGGACTCACGAAGCTTCATAATCTCCACGTTGACAATCTCGTTGCGACGCATATCGGAGGCGGTAAGGGCGCGATGCAACTCCACGGGCACCAGTCCAGTGAAAATGTCCTTAAAGTTGGCCGCCAAGGGATGCCCGATGGGCAGTGGCTTGGCCAGCTGAGCCTTACCCGGCGAGGCCAGCGTGCTGAGCTCGGGGATCATCTCGTTGTAGATGAACTCATTGTCCTTGGTGGACTCGGCCAGGTTGCGCTTCGCACGGCTGAAGTACTCGTCCAAGTAGGTCTCGTTTCCACCGCGGGATTGAGCTGCCTTGAACAGATCCACCGAGTTGCGCAGGCGGGCGATTTCCTCGCCAATCTTCTTGGAGGCGCGGCACACAAGACTTTGATACAGCTGGGTGAGGGCATGGAACCCAGCCTGCTTGCCGGCAATCGTGGGTATCCACTCCTTCTCCCACAGACTGCGCACGGACTCCTTCTGCATGGCGCGCAACACGTCCGCGTAGAACTCCTCAGCCTGGCAGCAAAGCTTGGCGACAATCTGTTCCTTCATGTTGTCTGTAAATAAATTAACAAATTTAAAAATAACTTCGGTCTAGTGGCGGACAGATGACCGATAAGAGTTTGTAGCATGATGACTAAATAAATAAACTCCGACATACTGCTTATATAAGACACGAGATTCTTGTATAGATTTCAGCATACCTTTGATGGCTTTGAGGATAAACACCTCCTGAGCTTGGGCCACCATCAACGCCTGCAGAACGACCAGTGTGTCCTGGCTAAGGTCGGGTGTAGGTTCCGATGGTACTGCTGCCGGCGTGGCGCCCTTCAAGTACTGAAAGATGCCGGCGCTCTGCTGGAGCAGCTTGATAGCCAACTTAAGGCCCTCATCCGTGTCCAATTCCTGGTTGGCCGCAATGCTGCTCTGCAAAGCGGCAATGTTGAAGAGCACGCAGACCTTCTCGTACATCAAGGAGGTGTGCGCTGCGGAGGGAGAATCGTAAGTTAATGGTGAAATGGATGGGCTGGTGGATGAATCACTCACTGAGGCTGATCTTGCCGCCGAAAATGGAGCCCTTGTCGAAGGCATCCTTCCACTTGAAGGGTATCTGGAGTTCGCTAACCGATATCTTGGTCTCCAATGCGCAGATCTGGTCATAATAGCTGCGAAGACAAAGGCCGGAGGTAACAAAACCAGCCAATAATACCCATTAGTGACGACGTCATCCGAGAGCTTGTTTACGTCTGGCCACTGGCACGCACACAGGTGCCCCACAGAGCCAGCTACTGTGTGTGTGATTAGCCCCGACTCTGCTGGTGACTCATTCGGAGAGTCCCGGAAAAAGGCCCACGACCCACAATGACATTTCCGGAATACTTACGCGTAAACCACCTCCAGCGACGCCTCGTACTTCTCGAAGAACTTCCAAATCGCCGTATTGCGTTGTTTGGAAAACTCATTCACTGCCTCCGCATACTTGGCCTTCTCCTCCTCCGACGCCCCGTTGTAGGTGCTCTGGATAAGATTGTTCAGCGGCTTGACCACATCCACCTCCGAAGGCTTCTTCAGCGGCACGCCCAGAAACTTCGACATCTTGCTCTGTTCTGCGGAGAATTGCTCAGACTCGACTCGGATTCAATTAATTAACCGTCTCTCGCTTTTATTCCAAGTCTTTTTTCGGCCCTCTCTCTTCCTCCAACAGCTGGCAGACTGACCGGGCGAGGCGGTCTTCGGTGAAATAATTTAAAGCTTTGGTCACCCTAGAACGGAGTTTAATTTAAATTAAATGAAATTTTAATTATTTAAATGATCAGGTGCATCTCATGATGCCAAACGTCATAGCATTTAATAAGATACATTTGAAAAAGCTAATGGATGTAATTACAATCAAATGTACCTAAATCCCAAGGGTATCTGTAAAATATACAAGAGATTACATACAAAACACGGCTTTCTTTTCCACTTGAATTCTTGAATTTTATATTTTAGGAGGATGCAGCAAAATTCTATTGGACACGCGAGTTCTCAATTTGCAGTGGACAAGCCATTTTAATATTTTTGCTTGGATTTATTAACATATAAAATAAAAAATTATTTATTTAAATTTATCATATAAATAATAAATAAATTGTTAATTATTTTAAAATGTTTTCCGAACAAATCACATTGTACATTAATTCGTCCTCTACTGTATGCCGGGCTTTAGAGTTCGTTTTAGGCTGTAGAATGAATATTTATCTTAAAAGAAGTAAAACTAGTTGAGTTTATAGACATATTAAGTACTAGTACTGAAATGGCAAGCTAATAAGACCCGGAATACACTACAAAAACATTTCTTAATAATTATTTATATATATTTATTATTTATAAATTTAGAACACTAGCTATAAACAAGCCAAATGTACCTTGTTTGCATTCATGCCACACCCCCGGCTGGTCACACCAATAATTAAGAGTTGAAAGGTAACCCTAGACACTTTCTATTTTCTGATTGCGTTGTTGTCGAGAAAACTCTGCGAAAATCTTGGTTTTACTGCAACATTTCGCTGACCTAAAAGTAGACTTGGCAGAGAACCTAGCGCTGAGCGAGGATTCGCACCTTAGTAGAGGAGACGCAGAAGCAGTAGCAGCAGCGAGGAAACGGAAGAAAGTATCCACACGATGGCCGAAGTGGAGAAACCTACGGCCACCCCGCCGACCGACATACCCCTGGCTACGCCCCCGAGCACCAGTGAGATGGAATCACCTACGACGGACGTCGCGGGAGCGGACGTGGAGCCGGGCACCTCGCCCACGCAGGAACCCAACTCGAACTCGCATCCGCACGACTCCGAATACGACACGGCGAGTGATCTGGAGGGCGGCGAGGACTACGACGACGAGGAGAGCGGCAGCGGTAGTGCCAGTGGCAGCGGGAGCGAGGAGGAGACTGAGACGGACGAGGAGGACGAGGACGTTGGCAGCGAGACGGACGATGGCGAGGCGGAGCACGCTCAAGACCGGTCCATCGCTGACAGCGAGGCGCAGAAGAAGGTCGACGAGGACCGAAGTAATCCGCAGTACATACCCAAGCGGGGCACCTTCTACGAGCACGACGACCGGACTGCGGAGACCGAAGGCGACGTTCTAGTCGAGCCCGAGAACGGCGCCGGGCAAGCGCAGCCAGAGCCAAATGGCGAACTCAATGGACTCGCAGCAGCCGGAGCAACGCCCGCCGGCCAGACGCCACAGATCTCACAGGCCTCCAAGACCATGCGCAAGTGGCAGCCGGCATCGGGTGGCGATCGCTGGTCCCACGACCGATTCGAGGCGAGCGAGCAGGCGCCCAAGTCACGGGCCGAGCTGTTGCAGGCTTATGGCTACGATATTAGAAATGAGGATGCACCGCCTAGAGCCCGGCGGCGTCGGCGCTATACTCGCGGTCCGAGCAAATACTCACGGAACTGGGAGGACGAGCAAGCTTATCTCAAGGCCAGCAATAAGGAGCGCAAGCCGCCGCGACCGCAGGACTTCCCGGCTCTCAATGAGCGGAAACCGCGGGGACCTCGCACATCCTCTTCCCGGGAAGAGAAAGAGAACCGACGCTCTGGCGGTGCTGGTGGCGTGGGTGTGGAAAAGCAGCAAAGTGTGGCAAGCAGCTCGAATCCAAACAGATCCCAGGAGCGAGAGCGCGAAAGGGAGCGTGAACGCGATCGAGAGCGTGAGCCCAAAAACCGCAACTTTGGGCGAATGAATGGTGGTCCAGGCCGGCAGAATGCCATGGAATTCAAGAAATCTGGTCGCGGACAGCAGCCGCGCGACC
>VNJR01006973.1:0-27414 GCA_008042585.1 Drosophila punjabiensis
GGATTTTCTCACCTCCGAACTCGGTTTATTTCTAATGAAGTCGAACATTTTCGGTTGCACTTTTATGGCCCAACGAGCGTCTCTCCTGTGATGGGAAATTCGAAGGATTCCTTGGGAATTGAGATGGGTTATGGTTTTATAGATTGGTTTCGTATAAGTTGGGTCTATTTCAGGTGATAATTGGTTAGAGTTTTTAAGGAAGTTTCGCTTTATGACTGTTTCTAATTTTTTAAGGACCTTAAAGCATATTCAGTGGTATGCCTTTAATATCAAATAAAAAGTAATAAGAATTAGATCGTTCTCTTGAATAAATAATTGTATTTTGTACACTTTAAACAGTTAAAAACTATTTTTTTATAAAAAAAAAATTTATTCATGCTCTACAAAAATGATTTTAGCTTTAAAATTTTTAAAATGGTGTCTAAAAATATGTAGGGCTGTTTTTGAGATACTTATTCGGAAAATATGTTTTCTTTTGAAAAATATTGTATCCTAATTGTTTATATCCTTTTGGGATTTTTAAAACCACTTGTAGCATTCCCAGATATTTCGATTTGCCTAATATCTCTTTTATTTTAGCATTAAGAACTTCATATCATATAATCCATCAAAAGTGAAAGATAGTTACGTTTTAATTAAACTAACGTTTACAATAAATCTTAAAATAAATAAAACCCAACTGTCATTTTAAATATTTTCTTAAACTAAAATTACCAAAACATCAAACCGTAAAAGTGAAGCCCGAATCTCTTTATTCTCTCAACTCCCGAAGGGCCTTTTCGAATATGCCTTAATTTAAGGTGCCCACATTTTAAAGGCCTCTCCCTTCCGCCTTTTAGTATGTCAATTCAAGAGTTCGTTTCGGCATGACATATTGCAGCAAGTGGAAATTTGCTCGATTCCAGCAACCCCTCGGCCCCAAGTCAACCCCCTTTTCGGAAAAAGCCAGCCCCCTCGCACACAGATAGCACCCTTGGCCACACAGATGACACCCACATATGGCACTAACACCGCCAATTTGACGCCAAGTGAGTGCCTGTGTGTGTGTTTACCCCTGCCACATTTTCCCCATTTTCCATACCCGGAAACCCCCCACACATCCCCCCTTCGATGCCGATGCCCACTTGTCAGTCATTTTACGAAAATGTTAAAGTATCAAATTCATTGGAATTGCGTTGAGAATGTTTGACAGTTCATAAATGCCCGACGCTTGACTTGCATAAATATTTTGCAAGGCCTCCCGGAACGGATGGAAAATGTCATGGAAAATGGAGGAGGTGGGTCTGGCGACGGTGGGTGGAAAACTGTGTGGCATGTGTGTGTGTGTGGCTCTGAGCACTTGAAAAAGTTTCCAAAATGCGAAAAGTCAAACAAACGTCCGCGCCTCTTGACAGTTGCCCCCCCCCCTCCGTTTTCAGTTTTCCGCTTTCCATCCGCTTTCCCCATCTCGCATTGCTGAGCATTTTCCCCCATTTCATGGTTGCCATTTTGTTTCGAGAGTCGTAAAAAGTTTCCCCCGTTTTTTATGTTCCCCCCTCATTGTTTTTCTTTCATTTTTCAGCTTATTTTTTATTTATTTTGTTTGTTTTTCTATATGTTTTTCTCACTTTTTTGTGGGTTTGCGTCGGCGCAGTGTGAAAGTTGCTCAACCGAGAGAACTCACTCAACACTCAGCGTGTGGGCAATGCCACGGAGATAAGCACTCGACTCAAGGGGGCGTTGCCCAAAACTGTCGAGTGGAAACACACACTCTTTGAGTGGGTGAGTTTCTCGGGGACAGGGTGTTTCTGCTTAATTCCAATTTTCAGCTGCTGCTGACGGAAAAACAGCTGTTGGCCGGAGAAATATTCGAGTTGAGTTATGTTTTGTCCGATGCTAGGGACCTTGTTATGGGCCTTTCAGGACTGCCTTAGTTGGCTTCGTGGAAATGTGAATGACAGGAGGCGTTGTCGCCGCACGTTCCCTGTACGGAGGGTGCGAGCTCCGAGGCCTAGCGCCGGCAAAACAATTCCCTGTGCTTTAAATACGAATATAATATAGGTTTATATGGCCATTTACAAATTTTTTAGGTCACTTGGGTCTTGAAATTAAATATATTCATTAAATAAAGGTAATAAAAAAGATTAACTTGGAGTTGTGTGTTCACAATTTAATTTTTGATTGCTTAAGGTTATTATTATGTATCTTACACTAAATAAAAATTAAATTCTACTAAATATGTTTTACAAAATATTGAAATAGATTTAAGTAAAAGCTAAATTGAAGTATTATAATTCTTAAATTGTTTTATTAAGAGATTTCGTAAATATCTTATCTAAAATCCTCGCAGTATCTTTTTATATTTACAAATTATTTGTATGTAACTTACATAATTAAACGTTTAACATCAGGGAAAATGAAACACTTATTTTTTTTAACATACTTTTATTATTAATAAGTGCTCATTTTATCCCAAATATCCATTTATAATAAAAGGCACATGGATATATATTTTATTTGTGTATTAGCTGCCTCACCATTGAATATCTTTTTCCTTTTAACAACTTTTGCCTCCATCATAATCCCTACTGATGCTTACTCCTTCACCTGTTCCCACTGAAATACCTTTATCCCAAAGCCTTTTTCCCGTTAACTCCATCTTGAAAGCCCTTTTGATCATTCGCACTTCAGTTGGCTAAAAATTGTATAAAATGGGGCGGCAGGTAAAGGCGCCTAACAATTCACTTCCGCGTCTACAACCATTTCCGCTGCACTACTCAACAAAACAAAAGAAATGCCTAGAAAGGCGACAACAACAATAACAACAACAACAAAAAAATGAGACCTCGAAAAAAAGAAAGCATAAGGAAGGCAAATAAATAATAACAAAAGCTGAAAAAGACGCAAAAGTACACAAAACAGCGAACAGGAAAAGGTGAAAAATGTATGTTGAGGTGTCCGCATGCTAAAGTTTTCAGGTGCACTTAAAAAATTGAAAAGCCTAAGATTTATATTTAAAGAAAAATAGTAAAGTAACACAAAAAAGATTGTTACATTTAAATAATTAAAAAATATTAAAAAAGGTACAGACCTGGAAAATTATATCATTAAATATTAAATGTGGCAAGACAATTGAAAATGAAGTATAATTATTAATAATTATTATAACAACTTCTTAAGGGTGATATTAATTTTTTCCGACTGTTTTTCCTATTCACAAACCCCTCATATATATATGCCCCCCTTAAGGTGCCCCCCTTTTGTATCCCCAATATTGATGGCTTCTGCACACGAAAAGGTGCAGAACGGCGGAGTATGACGCGATTAGAATCTGTAATTAGTTTTCGTGTATCTGCAATTGTTGTTGCTGTATGTTTGTTTGTTTGCTGTTGTTGTTGTTGTGCTTTTTTTTCTTGCTGGGAACTGCACTTGTTTGGCGGCTAAACTTAAAAAGGCGTTAAAACGAGCGCCGACGCTTCAAACACGCGATGTTCACTGTTCTTTTGGCTCCTTGGCTCACGGTTCTTGTTTCTTTGGGGCTAAAAGAACAAAAAAATAAGAAACTTGGGGGCGGTCTGGGGGAATCATCGTGATGAATGGCATCCCAGATGCAACACCAGCAGAAAAAAAAGAGGAAGCGACCTGTCATGAAAGCCAATTGCCGCTGTTTGCCCTCGGCTCTCTGAATGGTGCCACAAAATTGAAAGGCTAATATAAAACCATAAAGGGCATGCAGGATGCTCTTAAAATGTGTTTTTATAGTATTTATAAGTATAACAAAATTGTATTTAAGATGCTAATAATTATTTACCTATATTTTAATATATAAAACTAAAATTTCAGTATAATCAAAAAGGTTTTTAAGACTAAACAATCATTTTCTTTTTGATATACATTTATTGGCCATTTCGAGGAATTATTAATGTTAATAAATTTATTTAAAATATCAAAACAATTATTTAAAATGATGAAAATATTTGAAATAATGATTTTTTTATTAAGAAACGCTTGATTTTGGTTTTAAAAATATTTACCAGATGCAATAAGTAATGTTCATATTATAAAATGCATATTTTATTACAATATGATATTTATAATCAATTGAATATATATATTGAGAAGATATGGGTTAAGTTATATAAATTTAGGGATTTCCCCTTTATTTAAAGTATAGGGTTTTGGTCATCGTTTAAATTATATCGATTTCGTATCATAATCGAATGTTTGCTGCTTGCCGTTTGTCGTTTGGCGGCACCATCATCATGCCCGATATAACAACTACAAAAACACCGACACCACACCACACACACACACACCACACACTCACGAGGCAGAAACAACAACAATAATCAACGCACAACAGCAGCAAACAACAACAACAACAACAACAACAATGGCAAACAGTAGTGGCAACAAACAGGCTCATTTGCATATTTACCAAACAAACACACGCACACACACACGCCCGGTGCGGTGTGTCTGAGTGTGCCAAAATATACGATATCGTGTGCTCATAATAAGTATCTGATAAGTAATGATATACAAACACAGATACAAAGATATAGATACAGATACAGGCGGTGCAAGTGTGCCTGCTGCCAGCCTACAACCACTCTGTGTGTGTGTGCGTGCGATAAATGCATTCACAAAATGGCTGAACACCGCAACGCACACCCACACACAAGCACACACACCCGCAGAGAGAGAGTGACCGTTATGCAAAGTGCAATGGCTGCTGTTGGTGCACTTGCAGGAAGCCAGCAGCTGCACTCGATGGAAATTCGTTATTAAAAAATAGTTGTTAAATAAGAGTAAAGCACCCTTTAGCTGTCTTTAAAAGCTAACTTTTTTTCTATACGAAATTTTGTACCCTTTCAGGGTACTCAAATTTTAGTCAGAAGCTTTAAATCTTCATACTAAATCATATATATTTAAGATCAGCATCAACAGCGAAATAGATCTAGTCGTGTCCGGCAAGAAATCTTTTAAAAAATGTTTGAAATTTCATTGATAATTTTACAATTGTAAAAAAACGAACCAAATTAAAATTCTTTTTTGTTCAAAATTCAGGATGGCGAGATCGTAACGGAATAAAAACTTACACATGAAAGCTTTCCGATTTGAAATTAATGCATTTTTAGCTGAGTTATGATCAATTTTAAACTGCCATTTAACTTCCTTTTTTGTTTAGATACTTAATTTATATTTTAAAGCAATATAACACTCATAATTGCAAGATAATATACAATAAATAATAATAAAATAAATTATAAACATTGAAATACAATTTTCTTAAAATTAAGTTAAAATTTAGATAATATATTGGTCTAAAAACAGCCTGATAAATATTTTAGTTTCATAATGTTTAGAGTTCCAGCTGTTAAGAAAATAAAATTCTATTTATAAAGACAGTTTTTAAGTGTGATTTATTGTTTGACATATTTTATTTGAAATAATAACAGAGTTTTGACAATGGTTTTAAAGTCCAAACTTTCTACAAAATAACTCAATTTTTCTCTATGTGCATTACACCTTGCAGTTGCTGTTGCCGCTTTCGTAAAACTCCCGTTTGAGTTTGGCTTTGTGGCGCATTTTTGGCGTAACACAAAGTGAAACACACACATACAATTGAAGCCATGGACAGCAAACCAAAGTCAATGGCAGCTGCAACTGCAACACCAATCCCACATCAAAAGCAACTGAATTGGAAGACTGTAATTTAATCAATTTAAAAGTACAGCATAAAGTGATATTAAAGAGGTAAAAAGGATGTAGATGATTGATTTTAGTTGGCAACCAAATATTATTTGAATTCACGAAAAGATACATAGTTGCAAGCTTAAATATTAGCTAGCTTGAATTTACTTTCCATGAATATAAAATATTTATCTTAAAAACCTCTCTTCACCCATTTAATACACATAATCTCCACACAGCTCGCTTGTTACAAAAAAACTTTTTCACATTAATCACATTTTGAAACGAGAAACGTGCTATATAAAGCCTTAAATGGAAGTCGCTTGACACTTTGCTCGCGTTTTATGGCCAGACTTGGGACAATCAAAAATTATTTATTTATGTTGTTTCTGGTCGCATAAATTGTGAATACGTCCCAAGCAGATCATAGATCGTGGTTCCGTATATAAAAAACAAAAAAAAAAACTATACCTGCAGCACATTAAAGAGCCATTAAATTGCGGGAAGCTCTTATTTAAATGGATCCACTGAAAACCAAATACCGAAATATTTTAGTAATGCCCTCAAACTAGATTCTTGTTTATAGAAAATCAATTAAAAAACTATTCCATTTGACGGGGGCCTAATTAAAAAATGAAATTCCAAAGAATAGAGTCATTTGATGGTAAATCTCTATCGGACAAATTATAAGGTTTATTGGCTTTAACGTTTTATCTATTTTCAAGCATTTTAACTGTAGTTTGAGTGGAAAAACTTGAGGGTGTCATAAAATTACAGCACTACGAGTTTCGATCATGGGAGAGCTTGAAGTTCTTCTAAAGAGAATGCGTGAAATATTGTATTGTTTTGATTTATTTTGAAATTTTCTGGATCGGAGATGGGGAGAATAATGAATACTGTTTTGTTAGAATCGCGAATCCCACGCGAAATAATAAAGTGAAATCAAGCAAATGAGACGAAAGCCCTCGAGCAATAACAATTCCTTTCCCTGCCTTCAGAGATTCCTTCTTGTTGACTTTTTCTGTTACAGGGATGGACACATAATAATTGCTCAATGATTGAGTCCGGAAGTGCACTGAGAGAAAAGGAATATAAAGTATTTTTTTATAGGAAAATATATGGTTTTATATTTCAATTATAAAATGAATTAGATATTGAATTATGTGCAAAGTAAATTATAGTATGAATTATAGTATAAATAACATCATTTGAAGGTAATCTAATCTTATTTTACAACGTAAAAATATCTCCTTCATATAGTTGATGAAATCATCTGCGAGTAATGAAACTTATTTTCTAAATTATTTAGATTCCTTTTGAAATCCTCCCTTTTTTCAGTGCATCGCCCTAAATCGACTCTATAGCCCCCCGGGCGCTTCCCACATTATTGTGTCATTTGCCATTGTTAACTTGTTAATTTCGTTTGATTGATTTTAAATACAACGGCATACAAATCGCCGGCTCAGAGACGGAGGACATATAGTTATAATTAAATCAAGTGAGACTCGCACGCGGCTTAGGCTGCCAGTGAGTTCGACAAAGGACGAAACGCCAAGTGCAGCGAGGGCAGCGAGTCAAAAAGGAAGCTGCAGGCACGTGTCCTTAATCCGGTAATTACACCACCGTTCGTCCTGCCAACATGGTTCAGCCGCTTGTGGTTTGAATGCCCAAAGAGAGATACGGAGATACGAAGACAAATAGATTCAATCCGGCAGATCCGAGATATGTAGTTACATTCGGGGACTTCTTGCTGCTTTCTGCTTTCCCAGGCTGCGGCGTAACAAGTTAATTTATGTTTGATCCCTGGCTCTAGATAAAAAGGTAACTCCACCGATTTCCCTTTTCCATTTCGGGACAGAGTGTGTTTTCGGGGTATCCGATTTCGGGGCGACCTGTTGACAAGTTGCCACATCCAAATGGATGACCACGGCAGCCCGAAGAAAAGGGGCCATCTAATCGCCTTGCCATCGGTGCACAGTGGTTTGAGGAGACAAATAAAATATAATAAATTATTTTAAGAAAAATAAAATGAAAGTGGAAGTTTAGTTTAGGAAGTCAAAGGTTGGTTATTGATTTTATTTTATTTGTACTTTATTCAGTATCCTGATACTACAAGTATAAAACTTTTAAGTTATTAGTAAATAAAGTTAATGGAATATTTATGACTTTTTGCATTCATTGCATTTTTTGCCATCATGTCACCTCAATGAGACTGAAATATTCGTCTATTTTAATCAATATTTACCGATATTTGGATATAATATTTTTTGACAAATTAAAGTTAAAAAAAATCATAACTTAGTCAAAAATTCTTAAATTTATTTTTGTGTGTTTATTTTTATAAGGTTAATAAACCTACATACTGAATTTAGAATTTTAAATAATTAAACATTTTGTTTATTTTTGAAAATTTGAATGATGTAACCCCTTATAAAATTTTGAACACATTTGTAAATTTTTATTGTCGGATATAGCCAGATCGGCTCGGCTGTTGATGCTGATCAAGAATATGCTCTTGTTTCATTACTTCATTATTTCACTGCTTTAATTTAATCATCTTTAACCACTGTGCAGTAAAAAGAAAAAAATGTTAAATGCTTGTAAATCCGTATCTAGTCGCTACTAAAATGTCCACATAATAGAGTTATCACGGCGACCCCGGTCAAACCGAGCCACACTCTGCGCCGCCGCCGAAAATATATTAAAAAAAAAAAGTATATATAACCCTAGAAATTTTGATTAATTGTCTCTGTTTGGGGTTGCGCTTTTAATTTTTCCCGCTCAACGCCGCCGTTGTCATCTCTTCAGATATTAATTCACTGTCTGCGGCTTTAGCGTTGAAAAATTCTTTTGTGCGTCGCATTGTCCAACTAAATCCAGCATGGAGCCTACACGCTCTGAGCCACACATTTATTCAATATTAATTCAGTCGATGGCGGCACGGCGCAACAAAGTCAAATCGATTTTTTATGAAAATCTCTCTGTCTCTTATGGGCTTTTAAATGTTTAATCGTTTATGAATTTTGATAACGCAGCGCTACTAAAGCGATGGCTTTAAAGATGAGCTTCCCCTCCGCGGACAGTGCGTCATTGATCCACAAAAAAGAAATAAGTATCCGAAGAAGCGGTTTTCAGAGATTAACTTTTGGAGAGTGTGCTAAAATGGAATGATGGCTTAATGTGTGAAATTTGCATAGGTCAGAGTGCTGAAAATGGGCTTTGTTGATGGGCTAAAAGGAATCCTTCTAAAATTAATGGATTTTAATGTTTTAAAAGCTTTACTATGGCTTTATATTATTACTTATTTTGTTAAAGACAAACGTATTAGCTCTTATCAATAACATAAAACAAAGCCCAAAAAAACAAATTTTAACAATTTCTCAATGACAATCTTAAATTTACCCGCAAACCCCAAAGAAATTTCTTTAATTAAATTTTAATGCCAACTACGTCAAGGTTATTTCAATGTACAGCAATGAGAAATGAGAAACCATACTCGCCCACAGTCATTATACATTTAAAAGTTACCAAACGAACATCATTTAAAGGCTAATTACTTATAAAAAAATAAGCAAAATCACTCAAGTCATACGTTTTTCCATAAATTTGCTGGCTAATAAACCCCAAAACTACTCAAAAATCTTTGTATTTATGGGCTTCCAGTGGAGCAGGCACCACCCACCTTTCCACTTGAAATCAAAATCCAAGCAGGAGTCGTGTTGAAGCGGCAACAATGTGGCGGCGCCACGGCCATTCGCCATTTTTATGGCCCACCTCGACACACAATTTTCCAGCCGAGTGCGGAAATGCGCGCATCACCTCGACAACTGGCCAAGATGATGATGATGATGATGAGGATCGGGGATCGGCTTAAATTCGTATACCAATTCGGATTCCAAGTCCAACTAGCTGCCGGAGCCGGGTGCACCTTTCCAATGCCATAAAATAGGCTGGCTACGTTGCGGTTTTGGTTCGGTTTTTTTGGTTTTTGGTTAGGTTTCGGGATTGGGATTGGGGATTCGGGTTTGGGCTATCAGCGCGATGGCATCATTGTAATAGACTCTTCACAGTGCGCATTTTTACGATGCTTACAAGCATTTCAACAAGTTTTACAGCTTTTCCACTAAAAGCCAGCCCCCGAAAAGTGGTCGGCACACAAAAATCTCCATGGCGCTACGAATGAAAATCCAAGAAGAACTCCCCCATCCTGGAAGTTGTATCTTTTTTTTGTGGTGCTTTAAGTGCACTGGAAAGAAGTGTTTGGTTTTTGAGAAAGGTGAAATATTTATGTTATTCAATTAGTAAACAAAAATCTGCTAAATAATACGATGGAATTTAAACTTAATCTCGTAAATTTGAAAGGTGTACTGTATTTTATATTATTTTTTAAGGGGAAGACCATTTAAAAAATTGTTGCAGTAAATAAAAAATTACATATTTAATTTATTTATCTTCCCATTTCAAAATATAATTTAAAATTTATTTTCTTCAAGTGTCCCAGCAGAAAAGAAATCAATTCGAAATGAGCCATTAAACGCTGCTAAACACGCGGGCATTTTCCACCGTTTCCACCTTTTTCCACTGCTTTCCTTCCACCTTTTCGTCCGGTGGCTCCATCTCGACATCCCTCTCCGGTCCAGCCATAAATTTCCAACAAAAGAATGTAACCCGAGGCCTGAGAGTTATCCGCTGGGCAGGTTTTTCGGTCTTCTCCGTTTCCCGTTCGATAGCCGGCAGTCCCGATTTCTTCTGAATAAATTAAAATTAAAATAAAAATCGTTTGTTTTTTTTTCGCCGCCTCAAACGTGGGAAATGTGTTCATCACCCGAAATCCCGTGATGCATTTTGGTTACAGTCTCCCCGAAAATTTTATATATACATTTTTATTTTTATTATTTCTCTCCTTTGTTTCACAACATTATTTTTGTTATTTTAATTTAACGATCTTTTAAAAGTGCAATAGAGCCAAAAAGCTTGACCAATGTAATGTCAATGATGTCATAATATTGGGATTCGGTATCCATATCCTCGACAAATCGGAGGACGCTGGGCTGTCGACCCTCGTCGAGGCTGAGTATGTCTTGCACTTTGTCAGTTGAGCATGACCGACTGATCTAATTAGGATATTATGTCACTGGTTAAGAATAATTCCAATCAAGGGGAGTCTGGAAAGGTTTAAAATAAAAGGTTTAAAATGCAAAACAAAAAGAGTGAAAAAATGGAAAAAAGAGACAGTAAAGAGAGTGATTAAGAAGATATATTTACAAAGTTTTAGATACATTTGAAGTAAGCTAAGTAGTAAAATAATGAATGAAAGCTCAATATAAGCTCCTTAATTTTATGATCATCATCTAAAAGACTTCATTATGAGACTCTATATAAAATCTATTAATTTTGAAAATATATTAAAATTCTCCATATCCAATTGTGATCTTCTTAAAGATACTTCCTCAATGAAACCCTAAGTCATCCCTCTGACACTGGAATTATGTATGTCAAAAGCTGTGTCCCATTTCCAGTAGAGATATCTCCTTCAGTCTGCTTTTTGAAAAATCTTATCGTTCCGGTTTCGGATCCTCGTGTAAATTGTCACCGGCCAACAGGCACTAGCTCAATGTAATCTCCTCTCGAGAAGCCTCTTGTCTCAATTCCCTGAAATTCCAGCTAAATACCCGCGAGTCCGATAAGATTTTTCCGCCTTACACAGACAGTATGCAGTAAAGGGTTCCAAAAGGGTTTGACCAGATCCCAGCGGCAGCTCCCAATCTCAATCGCAGGCCCATTTCCAATTCCATTTCCATTTCGATTCCCATCTGGTGCTCACATTTGACATTTAGAGGCGAGCATATTTCTCTCAAGTCTATGCCGCATGCTCCGCCAAATTGGTATTAAATTACTCACTTTGGTGATAATCGAAATGGACACGACACGATTACGGACGCAACACGCCGAGATCGGGCCAGAACGGGGAGCCCAGGTGGGCAGGGACTGGGACTGGGACAGGGACTGGGAGGGGGCTTATCTCCAAGCCTGGTGGGATCCCAACTGTGAACCAGTTCTTCGGCCTGGCGAGATCATAAAGAAAGTAAAAATATTGAGACGCAGACAAGTTGAAAATGCCACCACATCACATTTTGAGCGTTTTCAAAACGATCGATTCCGACGATAAGACAGCGGACACAAGGGGTCTTCAGCTCTTCAGCTCCAAACTGATTCCATCTGCCTCTGGGAGCCACAACGGATGCCACAACAACTATATTAAGGCTCTCGAAAGATTTTTAATATGGTTTTTATTTAAATTTAACATATTACAGAGATACAACATCTAACATATATCAATGTTTTAAGGAAAACCTGAACCATGTTCTTTTTTAAGACATTTAAAATTCGAAACTGAATATTATTATTTTAAGTTTAAAAATATTGTGCATAATTTTATTAATTTAATATATAAAATTATTGCTTTATCAGGATTTTAATCCCTTCTAGGTCCAAATCCAAGTCCACTTCCAATCTCAACATGTGTCAAATTGGGCAACTAACTGACTAATCTCGGACATAAACAGTTTCCCTGGAACAAGTGTTATTATTTCTCTAAATGTTTGGGATCAAAACAATTCAACTGTCAAATGGAATTGGCCAGGATGGCAGACAGAGGACAGGATAGACAGACACAGACAGAGAATCAGGGGAAAAACGGAAATCCTATTTGCATTTCAAACATTGCAATCCAGGGACTATTAAAAACAAATATTTGTGGGCACCACAACAAAAGCAAAAAAGAAGACACATTGCTTGCTTATTTAAGGAATAGACTATGAAATACCTCTTAATAATGGGATTTTATGTCGGATTAATATACATAAATGTATAATATTGTAGATATTTTAATAACTGAACTATAATTTTGGGTTCTGAAACAATAATTTAACAATAATAAATGATTTAAGTTAACTTATTTATTTCATTATCTTGAGTAAGTAAAGTAAAACTATATAAAATTTTGTATACTTTTACGTTTATATCAAAAATAAACTAATGGATTTCCACAATAAAAAATCATTATTAATATTAGCATCTTATTAATTTGCTAAAATAGAAGTAAACTGCATTAATTATAAATATATTTCATTTAGAAGTATTAATAATAAATTCTAAATAAATATTGATATTTTCTTTTTTGAACTAATATTATTTTATCTGAAAATTTAATTTCCTTGTACGCCTATTTAAATCCCAATATACCCTCCAATCCATAATGGATATCAAAAAAAGGATCAAGGCGCGAACACAAAGTGAACATATGTATTAGACGGTGGCTAGGACACCCCTTTTGGCTGCCTAATCCTCTACCCTCATCCCCCCTTCTCCTTTTGAATTCCGCTCCTTTTTGGCCTTGCCCGCACACACAGTGGACACCCGGAATGGAATCCGAGCTCGAACTATCCCTGGCAGCGTTTCCGCCTTGACAATTTGTACAATTGTCGCTCAATTTATGTGCACAAAGGGGTGGAGTGGAGTGGAGCAGGAGGCCAGGGGCAGGAGCAAACGAACAACTTCCGATTACAACTTCATTTGTAAATGTTTCCTTCGAACCATTTTTATCCTGGTGCAAATACACAATGCCTTTTGGCACACGTTTTGCGAGGGTGCGAGTTTGAGCACAATGCACTTGGAAAAGATATATGATAAAAAAAAAGCATTGAGAATATTATTACAGAGGGATTAAATTTTGACAAGATAATATTTTAATTTTGACAAGAAAAATGTCAAAAATAACTTTTATTTATAAATTAATATTTATTTAATAAAAGTTGTATTACAGAGATTAATCTAAATTCACAAACAGAAATTCGGTGAAACGTGAACATCATAATTGTTTAGTTAAAACATAACTAATTATTTAATGTATTAAATTTTAATTTTTAATAGGTAGTAGATTATGTATGTTCGAAAACTAGTAACAATATTTATTAACAGTGCAGTTTAGCAGGAACTGAGCACAGCCCACATCTGTCAACTTCAACGAAGTGTCGAATGGGAAGTTCATCGTCACCAGAAATAGTTGTGTCGCGATGATTTATTTTTTATATATATTTTATTATTTGTTTCTGTTACTGTTTTTATTGCCGGCTGCTGTGCTGGGACGCAATTCATGGTGGGTGGTACGACCTTGTGGGCGGTGGGCGGTAGGGTGGTGACGCAAATTAAGCCTCTGGTGAATTTGGATCCCTCAGATTTAACACTCTCTCGTCCGCTGCTGCTGCTGCTACTGCTCTTTGAAGGCTGCTAATCACTTTAACATACATTTGCATTGCATTTACACGCATTTTGACCCTCATTAATGCGCCGCCTAATAGCCCCAGGGGCAAGTCCTTTTTCCAGGGGAATCCTTCGATTCGAATGGTATGGAGAAGGGGTGTGACGGTTGTGCAATAACTTTATTATCCGTGAATATTTGTTTAACAACTTTTTATCTTTTTCGGTATTGGGTTAAATTAAGGGGAAAGGTTGAAGTTTAGATATTTTTTGACTTGGAAATTGTGGATATTCAATTGTGGATATTAATTTTTTCAGAATTTTTTTATAGTAAGTAAATCTAATATATTTTTTAGTAACTGTAAAGCCTAGTCTTTGCCCTGGTTTCCTGCGACTTTTCGTGCAAAGTTTTCAAGAAACTTGTGAAATTTCTCGCGTTCTTCGTGTTCAAACAATGAAAGGGTTAAAGCATTCCATTATTTTCCGGACTGAGACAGCATAGGATCTCACCAGCAGCTGCCTTCCCGCATTCCCCGCTCTTGTCTCTATTCTTTGCCATACATTTTCTTGGCCTGTTTTTGTTGCAAATTTAGATGCGGGCCCCGAAAGTGGAAAATTCTGCTGCTGAATTTCATCTTTGAATTGTTTTTTTGCGCCAAAAAACTTTTGTTTACTTGGCAAATACAGAAGACTCGAAGCACGCCCCCTAGAAATCTTTCTCTTTCCCTCTCTTTCTATATATATATATAAATAAAGCTATAGACAAAGTTTTATGTTGACTGCCAAAATCTAAGCGACTGTTTAGTTGCTTACCCCCCAATTTTCCCCCGAACTCCCCTCGAAGGTTTTGGTTGCATCAAAGTTTTTGTTATGCTTCCTCCTCGCTGCCATTGTCGTTAAATTTCATGTTGTTGTTTCTGCAAAGTCTTTCCCTATTTTTTCACAGTCGAATTCACCGAAATTTGTCACGTTTGTTATTTTTGCGAGACAAGAGTTTCGGTCGTATTTACTCAACTGATTTTGATAACATTCGTGTAACATGGCCAGCATTTAATAGTGGGAGTTGGCAGACAGAAAGAAAACAAAATCTTATTCGAAAAACATTTGAAATAAATGTTTCTAGTGAGATTTATAAAATATAAATAAAATAATATTTTAAAGAAGTTTTTAATGTTTATATTAAAGTAAAAGAAGCCAGCTATAATATTTAAGCTTCTGAGGAAATTTATATATTTTAAATGTTTGGAAGTGTAACTTATCAAATAAATCATATAAATATTGCCTAACTTGACATAATATTTTCTATAATTTTCTATATATTTGTATTCAACAAAAATCAATCGATTAATTATTAATTTAATATAATACAAATTTTTACAACTGCTTGTTGACTCTTACAAAAAATGTATGCATCCAAAATATTACTTACTTCTAGTTAGCAAAAAAATATTCATCTTCCACTTTTAAAGGCACAACCTTACTTCTTTTCACCAGCAAATCCTTTCTCTAAGGGCCACGCCCTTTTGTGGCCAATGCGCCCATAAATCGCCGACATGAGCATTTTGTCCTTTATAAAGTCTAATCCGCATTTATTTTATGCTCGGCTACAAATCGTCGCTTTAATAGTGTCACCATGAGTTATTGGAGCAGATCCTCCGTAACTCGGCTCCGCCGCCCGCTCACTTCGCATTGGGGTTCCCCCCGTTTGCTCCTTGGAAGCTGCCCCAACAAATAACAAAAATAAATGCATGCATTAGTTAATGTCCAGTCGTTGTCGCTCTGCCCTGCCTCTGCCTCCCCTCCGTCCGACTCTTTTTGCGTCCCTTACCACACGGGGGCAACGGATCGCAGCAGGATGCAGTTTATAAGCGGACCGAATCGAGCATCCAGTTGCTCCGGACCTTGCTTCACTTGATCCGTGCACTGCGCAAAAAATATGTATTTAAAATTTGGAATTATAAAGTATTTAATTTAATAATTTTGCATTATAATATGTTAATAAAATTAATAACATAATCAACCTATGATTTTGGTACTTTTGTAAAGATTTGAAAAAGAAGCGTTTTTTGCTTAATTAATTGAGTAAATACTTTCAATTTGCCTCAAAATAATATTGAATTGCCTAAAAATAATATTAAATTATACTGAATTTTTCTTTTTAAATATTTTGTTCAAGTGTAACAACATTGGTGTTGCTCTGGATGTTACTGTTTTTGTTGTCGTCGAAGGCGGCGGCGTCGCTTAAGCCAATTCAAAACGGTGGCCGCTGATCCGATCCCCCTGGCTCGCGTCCAGCTCCGCTTCCAGGTGCCAGGTCCCATCTCAGGGTTCCCGGACCCGGGACCCCCGGCTCACGCTGCCAGGTCCCCAGGACCAGATCCTCACTTCGCGTATTACATTTCGCGCTCGATAAATCTCCGTTGCCTGCCGCCCCGACACATATTTCATATCAACGCAGATAGTCCCGCAAACAGTGGAACCACAATTGTAGATTTTTTTCAAAATAAATTTTCAAACTTAAAAAAAAAACAAACTAGTATACATTACTAAGCTGTCTATAATGACTTTATTTCAATACAAAGGTTAGGTATGTTTTATGATACTTTTGCGGAAATCAGTCGATATATTCATACCTAACAAGAATTCGATTAAAAAGTCCTTAAGAAACTTTATTCAACTTCGAGTGAATGGGACTACACAGGCTTCAAAAATAGTTGCTAGTATTCACCATCAAAGATTTTGGGGCTATGCTTCTAAAAGAAAGTCAAGCAAATTGAAATTAATAAACACCAAGAACAGCACTCAAAAACCCAGAGATCAACAAATTAAAAAACAGAACACAGAATCTAACGGAAGTTATAAAGAACTATAGAACTTAAGCTGCACGTAAAGATATTCAAATTCAGTTCAAGAATAAAAAACTAAAAGCCAAGGATAAATAAATAAAAACTACAAATAATGAAATTAAATATGTTACTTAAGCGAACAAAATAAAAACACACACTATAAACTTTACGATACCAGACATAATCTATTTCAGAGAAGCTAAACTCATACAGAGCACATATAATTCCCTCTTAAAAATTAAATGTATGAAACGAAAGATTAATAAAATTAATTATATCAAAATTAGTTGCGAAACCGACAAAAAATAAATTTATCTTTCTGTCATAAATATCAGGTTTCGAAGCCACTGTGCATAGGAAGGTCGCGCGGTTGCGCATCATAAAGCAAATTTCATTTTGAATTATTTTCTTATATTTTCTTTACTTACTTATTGCTGCGATTCGGACGTTTTTTTTTCCTTGGTTTGCCCTTTTCTTGTTGAGACGTATTGTGCTCCGCGGAATGAGAGTGTTCTGTGGGGCAGAAAAGGTGTTAATGATGATCATCATTGCGCTCATCATCATAAGCATTATCATTGGGGATGATATATCGACAGAATATCAAATATTATATATATTCAATAAATACCTAGAATTATATTACTTTTAAATGTCATTGCAAAATATTTATAAAACACCAATGTGTTTTTGTTGTAAAATATTTATAAAAGCACCAATGTGTTTAAAGCTAAAAACAAAGATTGTCAAAGCAACTGGTAAATGATAGGTGATAAATAATTATATGTATATATTAATCCGATAGCGAAATATTGATATTTTTTAGCCATCCCTAGTTTCCAACTCCAGAGAAGCGAGTGTCCGTGCCCATTGATGGCGTTGAACGTACGAACCTCAGATGTTCTTAAGTAAAATTTAGGAGCTTTTCGGTGTCCTGTCGCCGCACTTTAGGTTGATTTGCTGTGGCGAGCATAATTCACTTGAATGTGGATCCAGATCGGGAGAATAGCTCGGCGGGGTGATTGCAATAACTTGGGGATTTCAATATACATATTTATATATATACGATAATACGCACAAGACGTCGGCATTTAGGACTTTGGAAATTGTCATAATTTATGAAATTAAACCATGAAAATATTTACTCATCTGCAGCACGAGTCGCTGTTGCTCATTAAAATCGCTAGTATGGGTACACATGAAGAAAGGTAGTAATTCTGTTAATTTTAATATATATTAAGTATTATTATAAAATAAGCTACTTTGCTGCCTTTTTAGAAAACAAAAATGATAAAATAAAGTTAAAAGATAAACAAACTTGGTATATTCTAGCATAAAATACTTTTATCGCCAAGTTAGCTCTTTAATTTATTTATTTGTTAAGTTTATAATTAAATTTTTAGTACAGTTTTTAAAAATAATTTTTATTATTACTTTAACTTCAAATTTTGAAGAGTTTTTAAAGGTTTAATTCCTTGACTAATAAAAAGATTAAAGTAAACAATAAAAAATATAATACCAAAGACTTTTAAATTATTTTCTTATAAAAAATATAATGCCAAAGACTTTAAATATGTTTACTTATAAAAGATACAATTAAATTTGATATATTTCTATTGATCTTAACGTAGTACCTATTTTCTTTTCGTGTAAAACCAAAGTCAAAGCAAATTCTGCTGTTGACAATGATGTTGCTGTTGGTGGTTTTCGGTGGCTGTTGTTGCTGCTGTTGCTGCTGCTGCAGATGCTGTTGCTGTTGCTGGAAATGTTGCAACCACCCGAAAGTGGCTAATAAAGCAAATCTTGTTGACAATGCCCAAGGCGGCAGACAGGAGAACTTTGCAGCCTCCCTTTTCGCTTCGCTGTTCTGTTTTTGGTTAAGCTCTACATGGAAATTTCGCCAATTAACACCTTTTAGCATGTTGGCCAAAGACAACGACAGCAGCAGCCACAGGAAACTCCAACAGCAGCAGCATCATCGAATGCGTTAATTAAAATTATACTAAAAGCGGCAACAGCCGCAGCAACAACACAAAACCAAGGAAGCAGCAGCAACACATAAAAAATAAGAATGAGAAATGAGAATGAGAGGCACCTCGCGGGGCATACGGACTTCTTGACTGTCGCTCAGCTATTAATATATATAAAATACGGCAAAAATACGATTAGCCAAGTTCTGCTGGGCCTCGGCTCGGCAACATGTTGCTCCGGCTGGGGCGCATAGTAAATATTGACAAGCTGCAATGTGCAACAGTAACGGCAGCAACATCCACCGAGAGGCGCAGCAACATGAATATCGCACCTTGTAAACTCATTTGCGCGTACGTGTTGAAACAAATGTTTGCGGGGGGTAAGTGAAATAAACAACAACAAAAAATAAAGCAAAAAAAAAACGTAAAAAAATTGCCATCCAGCATCCCAAAAACAACAGGAATCGCAAAGGCAGCGACTGCAGTTTGAGATTGTCGCGTGATTGCAGCGTGTGTGAGCACGAAGTTTAATCAGGAAATAAGTTTAAAGAGTATAATTTTAGGAATAAAATTTAATCGTTTAAATTAAGCTGTTATCTTAAATATGTTTACAATTATTTTAGTAAATTCAAATACAAAATAATAAACAAATAAATAACAATCAAATTAGAGATTTTACGCACTTTTTTAAAAGAAATAAAAAGAATAATTAGCACAAAACTGAAAGGTAGCTCTGGGTAGTAACGTTCACGCCCCCATCTTTAACGACCGCTGGAACCGTCAGCAACAAATGTTGCATTGGCAATTGCCATAAGTCAGACACAGCAGCAACTGCAACTGCAACTTCAACTGGCGCAGCAGCCGCTGCAGCGCAGTAGCAACATGGCCACGCCACAGGAGTGAATTTCATTGCATGCAGTTTATGTGCGGCCTAATGGGGCTGTTGTTGCTGCTGCGCCAGTTGCTGCTGCTGCTCCTGGTGATGGGAAGCCACCAGCAACACGTCCATCTTCATCATGGGGAGCAACGCGACCTCCTTACTATAAGGCCAAACTAACTCCTTCGTTGGTGCCAAAAGGAAATTGGATTAAAATTAAAGAAAGAACATAACATATAAAAAACTAAGGAAAATGTTGTCTTTATTTTATATTATTTAAGATAAATGAAATTTATCTAGACATTTGTAAAGAAACTTTTAGTATAATTAAGTACAGATTAAAATGAAAGGAAGATATTAATATATAGAAAAGTAAGGAATAATTAATCTATATTAAATATTATTTAAATGAAATGAAATTAATCTAGACAATTGTAAGGAACTTTTAGTACAATATTGTGAAGATTAAAATTAAAGAAGAATATAAAATATAGAAAAATTAGGAACAATTTATCTTTACCTTTATATTACTAAAATGAATTGATATTAATCTAGACAATTTATAAAGTTCTTTAAGTACTATAAACGGCTTAATACAAAAACTAAAATCGTTTTAGGTAACTGTTTAAAATCAAGCATACTTTTTTGCATCTGCACTCATGGTATTTCATAAAGAAAAACCAAAATTCCTTATTTAAATGGCTTTAGAAGCAAGCAATACTCTCCAAAGAAATTATTAAAAAAAAACTAAAGGCTTATTAAAAATGTATATAAATTTATTTTAAATAATTAAATACATAATTCCTCTTAATATCTTTGATTTACGGATATGAGAAAAACAGACTGAAAGCACTTCACTTTGAATTGGTCTGGTTTTTTGGGCACCATGACACCAGCAGAGGAGCCCACAAAAGGGGGCCATGTCCACCCCTCGCCTTTATGCAAATTCGCTGCTGCTGCTGATGCTGATGCTGCTGCGTGTCAATGCAAACTTTGCTGACTTGCATGCGAATGTTGCTTGCACAAACATTGAGGTTGAGGTGTACTGCCAAAGTTGTCGTCATTGGAGGACGTTGCAGCAAAGGAGTCGCCAGTCGCTGGACTTGTCTTTGCCGCTGATGTTGCACAGTGACAAAAAATTTAAGACATTATTGAAATGTACAAGTTAATTTTCAACTTTTTTGTACGTGTTATCTTATTTTGAGTTCTGAAGCAAGGAAAACCATTAATTTTATGGAGCTTGAAGGGTTACAAAGTCGTTTTAAAAGTGTCCTTATTATACATTGATTTGTTTATGAATAAGTTCCTATCAAATTTGTATCATTGCCTTGCATTATTTTTGTCAGTGCAGTGCTGCTGATGCTGCTTCTGCTGCTGCTGTTTGTGTTGCAGCTCCAGGAGCAACCACCGCCTGGCTTGTTGGCCCGGCGACCACAGCTGGGTGTCCTGTGCGCGCACAGTCGAGTCGAGTTAAGCAAACTCGGTGGCCACCGGACAGGACGGGCAAAGGCAAAACCTAAGGGCAGGGGACTCAGGGATTCGCATTCACTCGCCTTCGTGGCAATTGGACGGGAGTTGGCCTCGGAATCAACCAAACGATTGAACAGAAGCTCCTTGCATATCAGTGTTGAGTATCTGATGAAATGGATAAAAGCTTATCAAATACTTAACTTTTAAACGTTTTATTATATTTTAATTTAAAATATATTTAGTGAAATACAACAGAATAAAATATTTGTTAACATAACATAATATTCTTGCTTGAAGTTGAGTTACTTAAGTCGCAAAATAATATTAAATAGTATTACGAAGCCTTTAGCTTAAAGTTTTAGGCCTTTCTTCATATAATTATTCTACAGATTTAAGATAACCCTTTCAGAAATATCAGTAATCTCCTATGTTTAATTTTAACCATTTAGCTTATAATTTCCTCTTGTTTTTCTTTTAAAACTAAGAGTAAACTTAACTTGTTCTTTTGGCTTAAAACAAACCAAATAGCCAGCTCAAAGGTGCGTAAGTTGTCGATTCCTCAGGCCCCGCTGTCCAGCCAGTTGGTGTTACATTTTTACGTGCTCCAACGCCCAATGATGATGGTACACACCAGCGATGGATGCTGGGATGCCATCGAAGAAGAAGAAGGAGTAACAGGAGGAGGAGGTGAAGTGTAAGGCAGAGCAGGAGTTGACCACCGGCCAACGCCTACGCAGGCAGTCAGATTCGGATGCGGATTCCGATTCGGATTCAAAAAGAGTCAGAGTGAGGCAGTTGGCGGGCAGCGCAGCATGATGAATGTCCCATTCCCATTCCAGGCTCCTAGGTGAGCAGCGTTCTTCGTACGTGCCTGAATTTCTTGGCAGAGGTGTGGCCCAAAGGGGGTCTACCTAGCAAAAAAAAACTTATATTTAGATTTCAGATTAATATTATAACTTTACCATCTATGATAGTAGTTTAAATATAAGCAATCCCCTCTGTCCGGATTATTTCAGACACCTCTGACTGGAGGGCATAGAACGTGTGCCAGCGGGTCGTACTCGTGTTCTGTGGTGCGTGTGTGTGTGTGTGGTGTGTGGATTGTGAGGATTTTGGCACAAGATTTCTGCGCCCCCCAAAATCAATTAAAATGCCAAGCGGCATGAGTCACACGCAACACGAGCTCCGACACCCTGACCGGGCTGTCGCTGAGGTTGGTCCCCGTCGCCGTGTTGAAAGGAGCGGACTGGCCTTTGTCCGAGGAGACCTCCTCGATGGATCATCTGGCGATGATGGAGCTGGCAAGGCGATGATGGGCCAATGGCCAGGAATTACAATGCTTATTGCATCTGGACGGGACTGGACATTTGCATACCCAATCACCGTATGGCAGGCATCCTCCTCCATCCAATCCTCACTCTTGACCCCGTTTTCAATGGACTTTGGCACGTTCTGTAATCGATCATCAAGGCCTAAAGTGGCCACAAGACTCAAGACTCAAAAAAAAAAAAACCAAAGTCCGAAGACGGGACACTGAAGACTGTAGCGGAAGATTGTAAACTGAAGACTGGAGATTGGAGACTGAGGGCCGCCTCTCATCAAAGTCCAACAAAGCGCATACCACAGATATCAATTAATTTCAGCGGCCCGGCATGGATGTGAAAAGGCCAACAAAATCGTAATAAGTCAATGCCTTTGATGGATGCACTGGAAAAATTAAAAATTAATAATTGAAGATTTTCGACTAAGAAATACAGATACAGCAAGAGTTTTTTAAGGCTTTTAGGAAAAGCATAAACAGAAATCTCTGTTATGAACTTGCCTTCTTTTGATAAATTAAAGCTTTCAGCATAAAATATATACTTTATTGTACTTAAAATTTAGTAATTTTTCCCTGTGCATCTACAAAAATCTCAGTTCCACGACTTTGAACCTCTTTTTCATCGCGCATCTATTGATAAACACAAATAATTTTGTTGCAGGATGGATATGAATATGAATATGGATATGGATCCACCTCGGCCAGTCACAATCATCATCAATCGGTTAAGAAAATATTTAACAAGTGTTTGAATGATTTTGAAAAATGATGTGCTGTGTGCAGCAGCATGTGCAGCAGGCGCGATTTAAGCTTGAGATTCTCGAGCTGAGATCTGCGATCTGGCCGATCTGCACGTTCCTCTTCTCTCAGCTTTAGTCGTCTACAAATTATTGCACGCGATCGCTCATTTCCAGCAGAAATAACACAAACACGGCAGCAACACGGAGTGGCAACAACAACAACAACAGCAACATCAACATGGGATCGGGGACAGGAATCGGTGGAGAGGAAGGGAAGTCGAGTTGCCAGCTCCCAATCTTGCGTCCGAAGGCGATGTAGATATAGCAAATAAGATATGGCTGGGGCATGTCATGAGGCCCGCGACTGTGAAAACATCTCAATGGCAAAAGTATCACATCATTCATAATTCCATTGCCGCAGAAGGGGAACTCGGACTCTGACTCTGACTCGAACTCGAACCCCAGCTCCAACTCGAATTGAGTTGTTGTAGCTGGCCACGAAAATCTCTCGCTTCAAGTGTTGAATGTTTGGTCAAATAACAACAAGCACGGATCGAGAGATATCTCCAGGGGATCGGGGATTGTGAATCTCGGATCTGGGATCTTGGATCTCCGAGATCTCCCCAGATCTCGGTGAAATTTGACAAATGAACCGGGCAGCCCAAAAAATAAACACACTCACACAATATATACCTTGTATACCGGAGTGCATGTATGTGTGATAGCGCAACCGTGGCCCGGAGTGATCATTATTAATGATGACGATTTGTTGATATTTTTGTAACGTGCTATGGAAAGCCCTTTTTTTTTTTTTTGGTCTGCAATGCGATCGCACAATTATAGAGCAACAACAGGAATTACAAACAAGTGCAGGGTCCCAGTCTCAGTTACAATCCCCAGTCACTGGCAGTCTCATCGTATGCCAAGTCATGCCCACCCATCGGATCTGGAGACCTACACATAACGAAACAAATTTTAAATATTACAAGGAAATATAATAAAGAATACTTCATGTTCCCATATAGAAAGATTAAATAAAACTTTATAGATATCAAGCAGAGTTTTCGACCTCAAACTGTAGGAAATATATACATATATAAAGGTTTAATGATACATAACCTTATAGTTTCAGGCAAACAACAAACAAACACCCACCTGAAAAATTATCTTCTTATATTTTACTTTAATTTAAAAAATTTAATAACAAATAAAAATTATTATACACCCAAAAATTTTGAGGAAAAATGTAAATAAATTTATTACATAGAAAAAAGGAAGCTAATTTCGAGGAGACAAAATTGTTTATATCCTTGGAGTTTCAAATTGATCATATCTCAGTCAAAAATGCTTTAATTTCCATTCTGTGTTTGTTTTTATTATTTATTACAATTTAAACGATTTAAACTCTATTATAAGAATTTCAAAAAATATGTACATTTTTCTTTTCTTGCCAGACATGGCTAGGTCGACTCGGCTGTTGATACTGATGATGATTCCTACAATTAAAATCGTGTTTAAATTTGCGTATATTATAAAGAGGAACATATATTAATATAAATTCCTTTAGTTTATAATACAAACCAGATAAAATTGTCTTAAAAGGTACAAATTTTTCCTCTCTGTACAAACCCACATTCTCGATGCAATACCAATAAGCATGATCATGGTGATGATCTTCCACACAAATTGCCGAACAGCTGGCCAGAGGCAGGAAACCTTTGCATAATCTAGGCTTATAATTCAATTAATGCCTCGGATCGCTCGACTGCCGTCGCCGCGATTCGTTTTTCATTTCGATTTTCGATGCACTTAGCTCCGAACCTGAAGTGCAACACTAGAATCCAGCCACATGACTGGCAGCTCAAGTGCCCGCATCCATGGGGATGGGGATCTGAAGATCTGGAGATCTGGCTATGGGATATGGTGGCGATGATGCTGGGGACCGGGCTGGGAGTCGATGATCAGGCGCAAAAGTCGTCGTCACACTGTCTGCGGCAGATGCTTTAAATGATCGCTCAATGGGTTGAGAACAGCTCTGCAGGTTGATGATCGAGCACCCGGGGGCTGCACACCGGAAATCGATTTCGAGTGTTGCCCAAAGAGATCGTTTGGCATTAGCAAACGCTGAGCCACAAATTAAGACATTAACGAAGCGATTTCCTTTGTAGGTTTTTGTGGCTTAAATGTTTAGATAGACGGAATCAAAAGAAAATATTTTAAAATTTAGAAAAAAGAGATGGATTTTCCCTTAAAAAATTCTTAATTTGAAACTAAATTTATCATTATTAATTCCTCTTTATTTTGTTTGCTAATTAATATATTTGAAAACCATTTTATTTGGAAACCAAATTTATGTTCCTTAAAAATTAGTTACAAATGCTGTCCTGGGAAGAGATGCTTGCCTAATGATTTGGCAGTATAAGATGCGTAACGCCATATGATTTTATGCACTAGAAAAAACCTGTCTCGATCCTCTCTTGAAATGTAAATGTTTTTTCTAATTACAAGATCACATCCTTCACCCATTTCCATTCCCCAAAAAAATGTCACACAAGTATTTGTTTGTTTTTGAAAAAGTTTCCTTTTTTAATTTTCTTATTTTTTTTTCGTTTTAATTGATTTCGGTTCATCTTTAATTGTATTTTTTTTTTATAATTTGTGTTAACTAAATGTTAGTTTTTAGCTGTGTAATTTCCTCCATTTACTGTTTATCTGCGTTGCTTATCAATTTCGGCTATAATTACTATTTACAAATGCCTGGCCAGCTATGTGTTTAGGTTACCACTATATTTATATCGATTTATACATTTAAAAAACAAGAAAATAAACAATAACAACGTTTCGCATGGTATAGGTTTAGGTATAAGACAATGATTGGTTAGGCGTACACATAAATATATTACAGGAGCCTTGGCAAGCAGTTATCCGTCTTCGAGTTGAATGGTTTTTCTGTAGCAAACACTTAACGATTACTAAACATTAAACTAAATTAAATTTAAATTTCATTTAAATTAAATTAACTAAGCTCTGCAGCTTCTAAGCTGCACTACAATGCAGGAATGTTTCTTGTTGTTGTGTCTTTTTCGATGAGATTTCACTGTGAATGATGGTGATGTATGATGGTATGGATGGATCGCTTGTGATTTACAGAATTACAGATTGCTCAAAGCCTTTTATAAACTGGGACTGGCTGCTTTGTATGGTGTTTTATGTTTCGCTCTGGATCGCTTGTGAGTGTCTCTTCTGTTTCGTGGACGATTTACATAAAAAATTTTGACTAGGAAAGGACGTTTCTTGGGTGTGGCCAGCAGCGCTAGCGATGGGCTCGAGCTGGCGAGGATTGCTCTAGTCACACCTCGCTGGGCATGCAATGCACACTCGAGTCCTGCGACAACTCATCCATGGAGGATTCTAAGGGAGAAAGGGAAATTGATAAATATTTTGATAAAACTTTTCATTAAAGGTTGTACTTGGTAATATATCTCTTAACACTTAAGCATTTACTTTTATTATTATCTAAATAGTATATAATACCTTTATTTAAATGAAGTGAATTCTTAGTATACAAAACCTAAGATTTTAATAAGAACTATTTGGATTTTGTTTAATTATTTTCCATTAATCTTTATAGGTATCTTTCTTTACAATTTACGGGGATACTTCCCTATATTTTCAATACTATTTCTTTTAGACATGGTAAACTTGGTCAAAGATCGTTTTAACCCCTCTATATTTCTTTGAATATTTCAAAACCTTATTAATGATATATTTTTTATACTCATTTCCTTACCATGTGTCGGGTATAGACCCGCTTTAGAGCCGTTCATATGCATTGGGTTCTGTGCGTTATTCTGAAATGAATACGTTAACTGCAGGTTAATATGACGCGCAAATGAGCTTCCTTCCGGTTCGCGTACTGCAATCAAAAATCGTTTGTTGAAAGTAGAAAAAAAACAGAAGAAATTGTAAATACTGTGTTAGCATCTTATTCTTTTCGTTTTTTCTTTTTTATTTTGTAGTGTGTATTTTTTGGGTGTGTGTGTGTTTCAAGGAGGGGTTTGTGTGTATACTGGATTCTACGGGGGTTCGGGGGGATCTCTCTAGGGGTATGTCTCTAGGGAAGGCATGCTGCACTAATCCACTACTTACTTTTATTCTTACCAGCATGTATGTGTTTTTTCTGACGCGCCCGCGAGTTCTGGAACCAAACTTGCGTCACACGCTTGCTGAGACCGGTCACCGAGGCGATCCGCTCCAG
>VNJR01006975.1:0-10578 GCA_008042585.1 Drosophila punjabiensis
AGAGGCGTGCTTCGGTTTATAAAAAGGTGGCCGAAGGAATTCGATTCCCCTTATGTAACTAATAGTCTTTTCACCTCACTTGTTCGGCCCATTTTGGAATATGGTTCTTGCGTTTGGAGTCCCAGTTTTGGAGTCCATATTAACCGCATTGAGTCCGTCCAAAAAAATTTTTTTGCTTTTCGCCCTACGTGGCTTATCCTGGGATGACGACCTTAGATTACCGTCTTACTCTAGTAGACTTCTATTAATTAACCTTCCTTCGCTAGCTAACCGTAGAACGATGCTTGGCGTCATCTTTCTACGTAAGCTAACACATAGAGACGTGGAGAGCTCTTATCTGCTAGGTCAGCTCAATTTCCACGTACCGCGACTATTGATGGAAGTGATAGTCTTCCCAAACTTAAAACCCTATTGCTTGTAGAATTAGCTCGTATGTAGTATGTAGTATCTTAGTAACATATAATTTTCCTAGTGCTTTCCTTTATTTTCATTCTCACGCGTCTATCTAGAACGCGTTTCGTGCCGCACGTCACACGGCTGCGCCCCTCGGTCGGTTGGGCGGGAGGTGGGAAGCGTTGGGACTCGCACGTAAAAAAAAAAAAAATATTATTATTCGGCGTCCACTCCAAGATTTTTCGGGGGCTCGTCTGTGTAAAACTGAATATATAATAACCTAGGGCCTGATTAAACTCATCCAAGGTATACATGGGACACAATGATGACACAAATTAAAAAAAAAAAAAAACGGATAATTCCGCGAGATTTGCCTTGAATTGACTTTGCCTTTCTTTGGCTCAAAGTTATGAAGCACAGCTAAAACTTTTGGCGTTTTGGGGCAACACATCCGCTCGCTTTGAGGTTTTAAAAATAATAGATTTAAGCGTCGGCCAGAGCCTCAGTCAATACCTCGCCCACGCTGGCGTTGTCAGCAAACACCATTTTGGGTAGCTCTCATAGAGCTTGCTTAAAAGGAGCGATGCTCTTACCCCTTCGTACCCTTGCAACGACCTCTTAGACCCATGCGCGAGATATGTTTTATTAAAGCTTCTTTTTAGGCATATATGAATGCATCTGCATGCAACAACCATAACAGCAAGCTGGCATGGAAGCCCAATGTACTAGAGAGGGTAAAAAAGGCCACCATAGCGGTATACACATCCAGGAAGTTGCTCAGCAGCACATGGGGCCTTTCGCCCGCTCTAATGCACTGGTTCTACATATCGGTGGTGGGTCCGACTCTGCTGTACGGAGTCTTAGTGTGGTGGCAGGCCGTGGAAAAGAAGACTTACAACAAGCTCATGGAGGGAACTAAGCGACCACAACTGCTCTGCATATAAGGGGTGCTGAAGTCAACACCCACAAAAGCACTCGAAATGATAATCGGAATTGATCCCCTGGACATTCACGCGCAACTGACTGTAGGAAAGGCGGCCCAACGCCCGGTGGAATTAGGAAACATGTCGCTAAAAGGATTCGGGCACAGTTCGATTGGTCGAGACATGAGCAGAACATCTGCCTACGTGATACCCCGAAAGTGCCCAGATGTAAAAACAACAACATTCATGGGACCAGATGACTGGAAACAGGTCAGGACCATGCTCAGTACCCCAATATTTACACCGACGGCTCCAAGATGGACGGAGGAGTAGGAGGGCTGTCATATAAGCTACCAAGCCAATGCAGCATATTCAAGGCGGAAGAATTCGCCATTGGGAAGGCGGCGGAGCTTACGCAGAGCATAAATAATCTTTATGAGGCGGTAAATTTATTCGTAGGCAGTCAAGTGGCCATAAAATCCATGCAATCGTCAGCGGTCAGTTCCAAAATTGTAATGGCAAGCAGGGCGAGCGGGACTAAGTCAAGACTAATTTTTTCGCCTTCGCGAAAAACACCTTAATCTTCAAAGATTCAAAGGTTCACCCAGAAAAATTCGTATAACTATGGGCCAGACTGGCCTATGCGTGGTCCCATGAGGACCGTCCCAAATAACCTACCCTGATTCCCCTATGTCCGAATCCAACAGACTTTCTTACCTTTACACCTGGACATTACCGGACTGATGAGCCTCTGCTTTCCATGAATGAGCAGGAGATAAAAGACCTTTTAGTATCTGAAACAAGAAAGGAAGCTAACTTCGGCACGCCGAAGTTTGTATACCCTTTCAGATTGCAATTAGATCATTCATTTCTTATATACTGTGAATTAAATATATATACTTTGATATCCATATAAATTTTACAGTTTTCGATTATTTTTACATTTACAGTTTTACATTTTCCTCTAAAAAACGTTCCTAAGGCAGTTATAATAAAACCGGAATTCTGAAACAAACTTCAGCACGCCGAAGTTTGTATACCCTTTCGGATTACAATTAGATCATCCATTTCTAATATACTGTGAATAAAATATATACACTTTAATATTCATATTAATTTTACAGTTTTTGATTATTTTTACATTTACAATTTTACATTTTCCTCTACAAAACGTTCCTATGGCAGTTAAAATAAAACCGGAGTTCTGAAACAATACAAAATGCTTATATTTCAGAAAAACGTTTTTGTAAAAAACTGACAAAGTTAAGATTTTCTACAAGTTTTTGAATTGTAGTTGACCAATCCGGCTCGTTCCAGCTTATATAGAAGTGAAAACACATAGAAGATGATCTGCAAAGTTTCTTTAAAAAAGCGGGGACTAGTTTGCGTATAATCCATGTTCGCAAGGCCGTATCTTACCTGCCCCCTCACGCTCGGCTCGCCAACTATCTAGGCCTCCTCCTCGCCAACGTCTCGGAATCCAATCTGTCCCTGTCTATGGCAACACCGATGCAACAAAGCACAAACCACATTCTGACAATAGTCATTGTATTGATAGACCCGTGCACTTCACTTTTTTGTGGTAGTTCGGGCAGTCAGTGCTCTCGTTCTGTCTCGTGCTCTCTCTGCCGCTCTTTAAATTTTAGCTTTCCCTCCTTCCAGTCGGCAAAGCTCCCCATTCCGCGTATTTTTTATGTTTCTCCTAAAATATTATTCCTAAATAAGAACTTGAATTAAAAAATTAATTTCTGTGCAGCTTTCCCAATTTCGATATTCAAATTTTTCCATGGATTATGAAGTGTGATTTCAGCAGCACTAAATTTTCCGCTCCTGCAACACCAGGCCGCCAAAATGCATCCCCAGGTGCAGCTTATTGTGGCTAGAAATCTAGCCCCGCCGTTTAAATTTTATTTAACTGAAATTGATTAACTCTTGGGCTTAGGTGCATTAGCTATTTTATTTCAATATCTTGTTATAGGAATCTTAGATTCTCTATCCTAGTTCGATGTTTGAACGTGGGAACGTTACAATATGACGGGAGCTGATGTTTAGTCTATCGTCTTGAGTTTTTTATTACATCCTGTGGAGAAGTTTAGGTTTATTCTCTTAGCGTTGGATTTAGAATTCTTACTGCAAATTAGGGACGTCTGATGATATGTTATTATGTGTGGATATTTGATGTTTATGATTAAGCTGTAGTGTGGGGTGGATCTATGATAAGTAAAGTGTGTGATAAGATTAAAAGGTAAGGGCTAAGATCTTTGTGGCTGTGGATATAAAGAAAAAGTTTGTAAATTTTTGAGTATAATTTATTTCAAATATGAAAATATCAATAAGAGAATTTAGTGATACATATTAAAAATAACTTGAACACATTTAAATAATACATGAATTGATGATCTATTTTATAATTTTTCCTAGTCCATATGAGCATCGACTTGATATGTCAGCAATTTTTCTCCAGAGCGATTTGTAGTTACCACTAAAATCAGTTGACATCCAACTTGTTGCAAGTCTGAAAAGATATCACATTATGTGTGCATTATTTTCAAAGTATTATAGCTACCGGGCGCTATTGCAAGATTATATCAATTAATTGTAAAGTCTTCACTAATCGAATATAAAAAAAAAAAACATATAAGAAAGCTATAATCAAGTGGGTTCCATTGTAACATAAATGGTAGATTATGGTAGATTTGTGCTATACAAATTAAAACAAATGTGTTGCACGCTTATTAATAGAAAAATTTTGTAATGTTTCAAAATAATTGTTTAATAATTTGAATTTGCGGTCTCTAGGTCAATTTAAAATATATAAAACACGTTTGTGTTTTTCCCATTTATATTACGGTTTTTAAATAGCAGAACGACACGAGAAAGAACAGTAACACGGGTCGACAAAAATAGCCTTTTTTTTTGGACGGAGGCGAACCGCTACTGATTCTCAAAGATCTTGGTCTGTACATTGCTAATTCGAAAACGAAAAGTTTTCAACACTTGCCAGTTTTAAGGAAACCGCGGTCAAAGTAT
This sequence comes from Drosophila punjabiensis, assembly GCA_008042585.1. Taxonomy (NCBI): domain Eukaryota; kingdom Metazoa; phylum Arthropoda; class Insecta; order Diptera; family Drosophilidae; genus Drosophila; species Drosophila punjabiensis. The sequence continues at coordinate 4,347 of VNJR01006975.1, forward strand.
CATAAACGGCTTGTTCTTGTCAGTGTGTTTATTCTATAGGTCGAATTGGTCGTTTAGGTGGTATTGTTGCCCTAATAGTTTAAATAAATTTTTAACGTCTCGGCTATAGGTAGAAAACTACCTATAGTTGACACAATCAATTAATTCCTACCCTACAACATAGCAAATATAAGGACAAAAGTAAGTTAAGAAAATGCATATTATATTAAAGAAGAAGAAGGATTAAGGTTTTATTTTATTTATACAGATCCAGTCGGGTTGCACGTAAACGAAGCGTACTATAGCTAAGACCTTACAAATTTAGTTGAGTAGCATTACGTTTTATAAACACATACAAAACATACGCCTTAGGAACTATATATATGTGGAGTTTTTTATATTATCTCTTCAGTTCCATTCAGGTCTGATTCAGCCCTGACTGAACAGGAATTTTCATACACTGTTTTTCTTTTCCCGAACATGCCGGCGGTAATCGGGCCAGAAAGGAATTTTAGAACTGAAGGGATAGTTTATATAGATTTTTTATTATAATGCTGAGATGGAGTATGTTAAGTGTATGAGACAACGATTACTGGAAGCAACTTTCTTTACAAAACCAATTTATGCGACTTTAGCCACTTTGACAATTGATTCAACTTAAGATAAAACACCTCTGAAAACGAGACTGCATCTGATAACATCTGTCTACGACTGCCTTTCTTCTTCTATTGCTTCTCTGCAACTCTTTCTTGGTATTTTTGCTCTTTTAAACGGTAAATTTCCATTTGCAACGAGGCAAAATGTTTTGTCGCTGCCCGGCTGTACCTTACACTCCGCCCTCCTTCTCATCTTCATATGACCCAGACGAAACCAACTAGTCCTCATTATCAACTATGAATCTCCATAGATTTATGTAATCACAGCAAGTACTCGTCAGGTTTGTTCCTTCGACTTGGGCTGCTTTTCGGGCGTCGTACCGGCCATTCCGCTTAACTTGGACGACTTTGTACGGTCCTAAACACGGACTAGCCAGCTTTCTTCCTGCGACAAATTGAGTCCTCTTGATTGCGACGAGATCACCCAACGTCTTGATGTGATCACGTTTGTGCTTTTGGCCATAATTCCTGGGCCTCTTTAATGTTTTTTTAGCTTAGTCTCGCATTTATTGACGCTCAAGAATAAACAGAGACACCAATTCTTCATTCAAAATATCTTGTAAACGCTTTTCTGCCTGGCTATACATTTTTGTGCCAAAAAAAGTTAAAGTGGCGTCATCTTTGTTCAGGAGTTTACTTGTGAGTTTATGGCCCTTTGCACCTGAATCTCACATTTGTTGTTGTTCTGTGGATATTTGGGCGATGCCAGCAAGAATTCATCTGTTAATACGCTCAACTTGGCCGCTTCTACGAACCATTCCTGTAGTAAAGCAGATGTGGTAATAAAGTATAGTATTAAGCCACTCATCAATCCCTTTCGTTGTCAATATCGAACGCCTCCTGCCCTGTAGTTTTCTTCGACACAAACTTGGCGAAATCATCCAAAATTGCCAATATATATTTGTACTGCATAAGGCATCCATCGGCGCCAAGTGGTCAATACATAATGTGTGCAACGGGATATATCCAAAGGCAATGCACTGCAAGAGCCCTTCTTACTTTTCTAGCTTCTTACTGTTAGTAATGTATTTGTACATTTGGCTATAAGCTATGTTCCCTTCCGCTCCAGGTAAGGGATCCAAACTGCTGTTTTACGAATGAACAGTTTTTAAACTTCAATGTGACCGGCTTTCGTGTGATTTCGGCACAACGATAAGATCCTGGAGAATGACCTGAATTACTTCGATGTACTCATCATTCTGCTGCGCGTTTGTCTGTTACGTAATGATGTTACGATCCTAACCAACTGTGGACATTTTCATGCCCAACTTCTCTCGGGATATCATCTTTTTTGGTAGTGTCTTTAAACGCGGAGCGCTAAAGAAATAGCCTTCGCCTTTAAGATGTTTCTGTGTCTTACGTCTTTATACTCGAGAAGTTGACCATCAAATATCTGCAGTAAAACAACTTCAAATCCGCCCTTACATGCATCAGTGTGCAGTTCAGTGTGTGCTGTTCTCGAGTATATGCTTAACACCGGTTCGCCGGTCATAATCCGCTTGAGCTCCTTAAGTGATTGTAGTTCTGCATTTCCTATTTAGAATCCGACGTCCTTCCTACATTTCTTCCATTTGATCTTCAGTCCAAACTGCATGTCTGTCTCAAGTACGCGTACGGTTTTTCCCATGCATTCGTCTGTTATAAATCTATATATCGCCGTTGATCAGGTCTTGGAAAATGTGGTTGGTGAATCTGATATATGCAGTATTGAAAAAATGCGGCCTCTATGGAGTGGTCGTATTACGCGATCCGGGGTTATCTTCAGTTCGAATAAACACTGAATTAAAGGCTTTGGTGTGTAGTGGCACTTGGGCCTGGAAATAAACTGAAAGCTTAAAGTATTAGCCCAAAAATATAAGTAGTATAATAAGGGGGCTTTCGGGACCTTTGATGTCGGCAAAAAGGGTAATAAAAATGCAATTAATTGGTTAGCTGTCAAAATTTTAAGTGTTTTGAGTACTAAAAATGCAATTAATTAGGATTAGATGTCAACCTGTCAACAGGTTCTGTCAACAGCGATCTCGGGGGCGATCGTGGAGCACACGTGCACATCAAAAAGGCCGCGGCAGATGTATTTGAAAAAGGCCGCACTGCCAGAGTGATCCTAGCCCGCACGTGCATGTTCCCACGAGCCCACTTAAAAAAGGGACGAAGCTCGTAATTGAAATAGGGTGCTGAAACGTAACGGAAAAACAAAGTACTTACATATGAAGGACGCTCACCCACGATCCTTCACTTAATAAAGGGATGGTCTGTGATTTTCCCTGTGAGATACCTCACTTGAGAAAGGTCATTTTTTGTTTCCCATTAGAGGATCAAAACAACCGAATTTTTCCACACTCATTCCACCTGCACTCGATCGAATGCGTGCTACGACATGTGTACTTAGTTCACAAAAATGGGGATGGAGGTGAAAAGGACACATTTGTAACGGCTTCTCAACGAAATTGGAACACGCTTCAAGATGGATGGAAAGGGTAAGACATGATTTCAAGTGTTTGCTCAGCATTTGTTGTTTGCTTGAGTTTTTGTGGGTCTACGTATAGTTTAGCCGCGTCTTAAAAATCACTTCTAGTTCGGGATTTGAACTCGTCGGTTTAAAAATTTTCATCGCTTTGAAAAATTGCACCGTATTCTTCAGCTTGAAAAATTTCACCAGTGTGCAAAAAATCTGATAAGAGTGGGAAATTTAAGACTAAAAAATAAAAAAGTACAAAAGTGAAAAAAATAGAAAAACTGTAATCACAAAAAGTGAAAATATTCACCACAAAAACATAAACAAAATCACCAAAATGTACGCTAACAGCAACAACGCCGTCAACAACATCGTTAACAATACCGTTAACAACACAGCCTACTACACCAACTCGGGGAGAAGTATATTCTGCAACTCCTGCCGGGCATGGATCCCCATAAATGTACAATGGAAGCATCACGTTCGTACTGAAGATCATAAATATTGTGCTACCCGACCCCTTGACGGGAATATAAAACAAATCGTTGACGGATATAAGGGACGTATTTTACAATACATGTTTTTAAATGAGGGAGCGGCGCATATATTTCCTGCTAATTTCCTAAGTGCGGCAGGAGGTGCACTGCTCCTTCATGTGGAAACAGTGCTAAACTACCATTCAGCTTCAAAAATAAATTTTGAGCTATTTTTGGAGTACATGCTGGTTAAAGAGCATGATACGAATGTTGAATTAAAATCGTTCCAAAGTAAGATGGCACTAATTTAGTGGAACTATATGATTCCCACGCCAATGCCATAATTCTGCAAATGGGTCAGTTCCAAGCGAAGACAGCGGGTGGTCGCTTACACGCATAGTTAGAGTTTAGATGAACATGCTGAAATGTGTTCCTCTAAAAGGATCGGAGTATTTCGATCTCCCTCCCACCCTTAAAGCCCGCAGAGCATGTATCAATGTGCAAAACCAAAATGTTTTCTGCTTCAAGTGGCCAATAATATCAGCCCTTAACCCAAAAGAAAAGGGAGAAAGAGGAGACCAAACGCATATGGTGTGGATATCCAATTACCCATTATACACACCAACGGTATCAAGGTGGACTTTACCGGTTTAACGTTTCCCATGAAGACGGGTAACATTTATGAATTTACATATAGAAACCCAGAGATAAGTCTAAATGTCTTTGGTTATAATGAAAAAAAGAACAGAGTTTTTGGAACACTTTTTCCGACCAAACGCAGAAAAGGCATCACGTTAATTTACTTTTCTCGAGTCACCTACCGATATACATGGACATTATGTATGGATAAAAAAAATCTCTAGGTAAGCATACAAAATCTACAAAATCTAGAAAAAAAAAAATAAATAAAAAAAAGGCAATAGACTAACTCAATTTATTTTATTGTTTAATTACAGCCTTCTGTCATCCCAATCGGGAAAATCCGGAAATAAACGTTGGTTCTGCAACAAGTGTCTCTCCTATTCAACGAGTAAGGAAAGAGATGAGCGATATGCGGAAAGATGCAATAACCTTGTGAGCGAGACACCCATGGAAACATCCCTTAAATTTAAATATATACATCGTCAGCTGGAGGTACCCTTCGCTGTATATGCAGACTTCGAGTGCATACTCGAACCAGTAGCTATAGATGTAAGTGATAAAACTAAAATAGTAAATAAGCATATTCCGGTTGCCTTCGCGTACAAATGTCGGGCGCACTTTTGTACACAGTCTAACCTCCGATTTGTCCTCTTTATGATGCTCACCTATTTGTGAAAGAACTCGGGGAGATTAATGGAGAAATTAAAATAATTCCATTAAATAAGGAAGTATATATTTCTATTTCAAAATATATTCCTTTAGGAAAGAATAAATTAGAAATTCGATTTTTAGATAGTTTCCGATTCATGCCCTCTAGTCTAGACACTCTTGCAGGAAATTTAAATGAAGGAGATTTCAAAGTACTTCGAAATCAATTCCCAAATAACACAGATCTCTCATTAGTTCGTAGGAAAGGTGTATTCCCATATGAACATAGATTCATATCAAAAACTCTTTGAGACTTCTCTCCCACCAAGGGACAAATTTTTCAGTTAATTAACAAACTCAGAATGTTCTAAAGCAGATTACCTTCATGCAATTCGGGTTTGGCATCATTTCAAGTGTCAAACACTTAGGGACTTTATGGAAATATATTTAAGAACAGATGTTTTGTTACTCACAGACATTCTCCAGAATTTCAGAGGCATTTGCTCAAGCATCTATGAACTCGACCCTGCCCATTATTTTACAACTCCTGGCTTGTCATGGGATGCGATGTTGAAAACTACACAAATATCCTTCGAGTTACTCACTGATATGGATATAATTACATATATTCAGTCTGGAATTCGAGGGGGATTAGTTCAATGTAGTCATCGGTATACAAAAGCAAACCACAAATATCTTCAAGATTTTGATCGGACTAAAGAATCCGAATATTTAATGTATGTGGATGCAAACAATTTATATGGATGGACAATGTCTGAATCACTACCATATGGTGATTTTAAATGGTTAGAGCAATCTGAAATAGATTTATTTAATATTAATGCTATTTCTGAAAATAGTGAGTGTGGGTATATTCTAGAGGTTGACTTGACATACCCATACTCGCTACACGACCAACATAATGACCTGCCTTTTTGTCCTGCAAATCGACTCCCTTCAATAAATTCAAAGACTCCAAAGTTAATTGCTGATAAAAAAAATATATTATGCACTACAAAGCTTTACAACATGGCATTAATACAGAGCATAGAACTAGGGCTAAAAGTAATTTCGAAAAAGACTTTTTTAAGCTTTTGAACACCAGTGTCTATGGGAAGAATATGGAACATACATGCACATACGCTTAGTTACAGAATGGGAAGCCCCACCTGTGGGTCCGAAAGGTGGTCGCCCTAGATTATGTGCAAGGGACTTAATAGCCAGATCTAATTTTCACAGTGTAACAAAGTTTAGTAAAACATGTATGCAATCCAAATGAATAGATTGCGCAACGTTTGTGATAAGCCAACATACCTAGGTTTTGTAGTGTTGGAGTTATCCAAATGGAAGTTGTATGATTTTCACTACTCTTATAT